>WHVD01000245.1:0-97437 GCA_015178975.1 Hysterangium stoloniferum
GAGGGGCATCACATGGTAAATAAAGGGTAAAATATAAGTAGAATATGAGGTCATTATGACCTAAATAATGACCTCATAAAATAAATAAATGGTTAAATATTTAGTTATCAAAATGTATATAAGGAGGGCCAAGTTTCCAATAAAATCAATCTATCACACACATATTTTACTTCACAGCTCAGAAGCCTATCTAATCATCCTAAGGACAATAATAACCTTAGTCTGATACACTAACTGCAAGCACCTACACTTGCAGAATCTTGAATCTTTGTCCGCAACTCTTGACCTTAGCTAATCATTTAAGTTCCCCAGCCTCACAGCTACCCTTAGGCTTACTAAATACACAGTAAACCTAAAATAAGTATCCTTACTGAAATCCCTTCCAACCCTAGATTATTCAAGGCCCAGCCCTAAGTTTATTGAATTAGTCAAATACAAGCACTCAGATAATCCAATACAAATTATTTATTTACTAATAAATTATTTAACACCTTGTTAAATAACTATTAATAGTTACAAATAATAATACAAGAATACGAAGCTTTATATCAAGTCTCTGCTAAGTTACTATGCATATATTCAGCTTCTAGCCTCTATTCTCAAAGAATAGTTGTTTTATTTGCTAAAAGAGTCATATATTGTTCTATTGAACCTTTAAATAATCAAAATAAGCATTGATTTGAGTTGTTTAAGCTTCATAGCGCAGCTCATTAATCTATCAGTATTTAAATTACTGGACCTTTGCTTATTTTATTGTTGAAGCTCTGTGACACTATAGCATATATTGAGCTATCTAAGAGAATCCCCTGAATACATTACACCTGGACCTTTCCTAATGCTTTGGTTACCTGAGCTCCTTCAAGGTTTTTCCTCACTGAAATCTACATACATAATCGTTCTGATGTACAACATAGTGATTATTTTATGAAGATGGGTTTGATGTGGCAAGGGTGCATGAAGAAACCGCATTGCTTGCCATTATCCTGACTAGACTCTCATTGAGTTGGGTTTCTTCTTATTACAAATTTCGATACAATTAAACAGGAAGCATGGAAATCTCACCGGATAAATGCATGCTATAATTAGCAGTGTGAATGAACCTCAATAGTGAGTATAAATATCACCCACTATGTCCCTCACAAAATATATTTTTGTGTACAGTTTTAACAGTGGAAAAGTGATTTAAACAAAGGCTACAACAATGATTTCTAGACTTTCACATCAGAAATTTGGAGATCTATGACCATTGTAGATGGTTCAGGTATGTAGATTACCTAGAATCCTCTGTAAAACAATGAATTATGGTTAGTCTATGCCACTGATATGCACTTTGTAGGATTAAAATAAACTTGAAGAGAACCAACTTGGATGTGAGCTGCCTTTGATTTACTTATGTGGCAAATCTGTTGCATCATTTGGTTTCCAGGATGAACAGTGAACGATTGAGATGAACCCTGGCACCCCTTCTTTTTAGCAGACAATGGATATAGATTTACAAGTATCAGATAAACCCGGTGTACAACCTGCATACTAAGTAATGGCCAGTCCCAGCCTACCAATGGAGAGGGACATTTGTAGACAAGGGTGAAGAACTGACCTATGAAAGTGAAAACAGCCATAGGAAGCATGATGGCATAATGGAGAGTGACCATGGGGGAAATCAACCTGAGCTGCAGGTCAATACGAGAGCGCTAGTCAATGACAGCCTACACACAAGAGCATGCACAGGAATATCCTCGATGACTTTTGTTATTATTCCTTTCTTCTTCATAAGCCATTTTTAAGTGTGACATATTCCTCTTCAATCCTCTCCTTCTTTTCCCTTTCATTCCAGCTATCTACTGGAATAATTCATCATTATCCAACAATATCTCACAATATGTACCTCTTCAAGTCTCTTCTGATCCTTCCTTTCATTCTCAGCACCCCCATTCTGAGATGCTCCACATGCTCCACAATGTCCAGGAGCGGGGGGATCTGCTCCAGGAGCCATCCAGGACAAATACCATTTTACTGATGCTAATGAGCTTGATAAAGTGAATGGCTCTCTAATACTCCTCAGATCCAATGAGTTGAGTATGTCAAACTCCAGCAATGGCTCAAAGAAGGAATATACTGTCAGAACAAATTGGAGCTTGTCTGAGACATCCTGGGAAGAGACAAAGATGGAAACTTCGATGGATAATATTGGTCAAAGAATGAGGTGGAGACTTTCTGCTCATTTTCATGGATCCTATGTTAGGGTTGGAAGCAATTTCCCAAAAAAGTAACTAAGAGGGAAATTAGGGGTAGGATGAACAGTGGTGGGAGGGTTAGATGCGTGATGTTCCTTGTTCTTCTCCTTCTCAAGTCATTCCACAAGGCCATAGGACCTTCTAGGAGTTTCCTGGGGGCTTTCCTTTGTTCAATGAGATTGCATAAAAGAAATTCATACTTTGGATAGGCACCATCTTGTTAAACTCAACATGCTCTACTGGAATATTGTCAGATCCTTGTTTATCACAAGGCAGCCGGAGCATCTATAATTGGAACCTTAGTCACCTTCTGAGTATCTGTGAAGGTGCCACTCTCCCTGTAAAACAGGAATTTTCCATTGTTGCTACTCATGATGTAGTGGTGTAGATAAATGACGAACTGGGAGCTGAAATGAAGGGGATACACTAACATTATCTTAGTGCCTGATCAGTCTTAAATAGTGCAGTCTTAATAGTGGATAAATATTCAAACATGAGATGGGTCTTACTATGGACAAAGTCCAAGTTTTTGACATGAAAGGAGGTAAATGTGAGGTGGTGCCTTGGGGAGAATGACACATTAGTATTCAAGATAGCCCTTGGTTTTGGGAAGCAAGTAGTAAAGACACCCAGCTACTCTATTTTTTGTTCAAAACCTTGATGGTGTGTTAGGGAAACTGATTGAAAACCATGTATTTCTGTTAGGAGCCACCTTTTCAGAACCCCATCTGTAGTATTCACCTTACCAGCAATCTACCATTCAATGCCTCTGAGGGCCATTTTCAGGGACAATGGTGTCACAACAACACATTTGTTGAGTGATTTCCTTTTAGAGTCACACATCACCATTTTCCTCATGATGGCCTTTTCCTATTCCTTGTACCATTTACTTGTGGTATTCACTTTCTTTTGAATTCCTATTGTTTTGTTTAATCTGTACATTCATCATTTTGATCTGTTACCTGTTTGCCACGTTTCACTCTTCCAACTATGCTTGTAATTCCATTTTGAAACTCCATATGTCCTATACCATTTTGTGGGACTAGGTAGTATAACTCCTTTACCTATACTCTACTATTCCTCAGTTTGAATTTTGACTTTGGTCACACTGTTCTAGTCTTTCACACAAGCTTAACACAAGTACTCAGTCCTTTGGCCATTTAATGCACCTTCAACCTTAGGATTGGGCCCTGTAAGGGAGTGAGACTCCCTACACTGTGATTTGGAAATAATTAGTTCTATTGATAGTCCACATCCCATTGTAGTCCACATCCTATTGTAGTCCACATCTCATTGTTGCTTACATCCCATTGTTCTCCACTAGTATATATTATGTACATGTGGATTTCAATACAGTAAGTCGTTTATTCCCATCACTCATTCTAGTGTCTGTCTGCACCTGCATCAGATACTAGTCTTACAGCCCTCTAGTTACTAGCTAAGTGTTGATTGACTGATAGTTTTGATATGTATGTACTTCTTGTTTGCTTGAAATACCAGAGCAACCAGGCAATTTGGGTGGAAGTTCAAGCCCCACTTGTTTTAGAACTGGAGCCCTGGTTAAGTACATATGTACAGACCTCCCAGTCTTCAACCTAGGTATGCTCTGCATCCCAACCCCTTCCCAATTTCTACATAATCCCGTCCTTGAGAGAATTGAATGAAAACCGGGATTTTCTATGCAAAAAAAACCCTATGCCAAGACAAGGTTTTTCTTAAAGTTTTGTCAAAGGAAAAACTTTCAAGAAATGTCGAATCTAACTGTGTTTGAAATCATTGAAAAAGTTATATATTTCGACAAAGGTTTCCTTGGTCACAAACCACTATGGAAATGTGTTTGTGAAATATTGACAGTTTTCCCTGTATTTTCCTTGAAGGTCTTTCAAGGTGAAAAACCCTGCACCAATTTTTACAGATACAGCATAACAATCATCCCCAGTTGTCACAAATGATTTGTGACAAATCGTGCAAATCAGTGTGAATGAGCGACCAATCGTCACTCATCACGCGTACAGCTCCCGTGACATTGTTTCACGCTCACACCGTTCTATCTCAGATATATAAATCATAGATCTAGCACGCTATTTACCGGTCCGTTATACACCCATTATAACAGACTGAGTTTATTCGTGTGGTCACGGTTCTGCCAGTGTGGCGGGAATAGTGAGAAGGTCCATGCTCTTGTAGGATTTCGAACGAAAGGTTGCGAATTAGTGTAATCAATGTTTTGGCGATTAGATACGATCCTTTCCAGTGCTATGCAGTTCAGTTTTCGTTCACGGAGCCCCATTAATTGCCTGGGTAGCTGTGTCACTGAACATCCTTTTTGTAATAATTTCAAATAATAACACGTACTCTTCAGCCTTGTCCTGATCCACGCACGGTTTTCAGGAGGACTTGACATGCTACAATCGTTGTCGGAGAAGAGCCCGTATCTACTTTGACCATCATGCCTGATTGTAATTCACCCGTAAGAGCTTTTAACCCAGTGATATGTGGGGCGAATGAAAACTTTCTGTATGATTCCAATGTGGGAATATGTTGATCAAAACGGTTGAGTGCCCATGTGATTTCAAATGCAGCTCATAGTATATACGAGGTTCTCGATTGGGATGACTCCTTTTATGTTTGACAGTGTATTCAATAATGATAATTCCTCAATGTTTCTTCCAACGTATATATTACCAATTATATAACTGTACTCTACGAAGAATTGTGTCGCTCTCGGCACTGGAGTAAAAATGTCTACCCAGTCTTCCAGTTTGAAACTCAGGAATGACAAAAATTTCAAACCGTTGCAAAGCGCTTGTCTAATTTCATAGTAATATACATTCACAGAACATGGGGGACAAGAATAATGAATTATGAGCTAGTACGCCGAGATCTAAGCACTCCGGATACCAAGGAGCATCTGGACACACGCTTCTGTGACGTCCTTCCAGGGTGCTTTGGAAGGATCCTTTGATTCGGCCATCAAGACGGCATCGTGTCGATTCTCACACATGATGTCAATACGATCGCCCGCCCAGTACCACGGCGGATGTCTCCTTGATAGGCCATAGACGAAGAGGGATCATGAGACCAGCAAATTCGCGATAATATCGCCTGTGTGACATACATCTCGTCCAGGCCGGCTTCCGCAGTTATGCGACTTTCGCGGATATACTCTTTCTTAGACATATTACGAATGACTCGTACCAGAGGCGACTTTTCATCAACAATCTCTTGAAAAATGCGCCAATCATGTGACCCTGTTACCATTGCCGCTGGAGGAAATATACCATTGCCTTCGTCCCAGTCTTCAAACTCACGAATCCACGAATACAGACCTTCTGCTTCCGAAACTTCGGCAAGCTCTTCCTCAGTAAGAGTCATCATTCAAAACATAATTTCCAACAAAAATAATACGATGGTGGGCCGCAAGAGGAAAGAAGACAGTTTCCATTGCCTCTGGTAGAGCATCCCACATCACCCAGCAGGTTATTGCAAAGGAGACGGCGTCTTCGACTTGGAGGGCATTAAAGATGGAGAGTTGAATATCATATGGGAGCTGTTCAATTTTAGTTTTTGGGTATTTGGGACTACATATTCTGTTAGGAATGTGATTATTTTTGAGAGAGTGTAAACATACCTGCCATCCCTAGGCCGAACAATAGACCAATTCCTTTCGATATTTTCCATTAAAACATCACACGTTACAGGCCAGCATAGTAGTACTATTATGTTAGGTTGTTCGTTCCAAAAGAATTCGCCTAATTTTAACCCGGAACGGTTGAGCGGGATGAGTCGTTGTGCATCTATATCGGCTCTTAAAGGTGACGTTAGCGATGGCAACTAGAGTAACAATTATTGAAATTATCTACACACATATGCCAATACTGTCCAATTTGGAAAGAGAAGAATGTTGTTTCAGAAGAGGCGTCAGGTGACCGCAGTTGATAATTTGTTTAAGCGGGGTTTTAAAAAAGGTTGGACGAAGGCGACGCGTCACACATATCAGTCTGCAGCTCGACACCGCGTCCAGAAAGAATTATACAATATTGTTTCACCCTGATGTCAGTAGGTAGAAAGAACCAATTTGCGACCTAACTTCTGATTGATGTAAATGTATCAAGGAGTGTTCCATGTGGGACCTCTTGTGTGTGGCTGACGTTTGTTGAAAAGTAGGCGTTGTGTAAGAACACATCTCCCACCAGCCATGCAGTTCTATTGAGCCGAGCATCTGCGGGGTAATTGAAACTAAAGGAGAGGTAATCATTCAACAGGTAATCAAATTTACTGTAATGTACTCATGTCCGGCCGGATGCCGTTTGTGCATGTTCTGCAGGGTATAGTCAAATTACGACATCCAGTTGTGTATATTGTAATTTAATCCGGATTGATCAGGAATATTTGTTTTTTTTTTTACTAAGGGCTCCACTATTTTACCGCCAATCCATACTGCCCTAGGATATACAAGCACGGGTACGATATTACTCGTGGTGTTTCCAAAAAAAGGTGCCCAATTGTTATATTTATTTTGCTTGTGACATGATCAAGCCGCACAACAAGTGATCACTCCACTTCATCTGATGACTTTAACCTCATGCTTCAATTCCCAATCTGTTGTACAAAGGATTGTCCTACCACTCTCATTGTGCGACACACAAGGCTAGGTCGAGCTCTCCTGACGTCTGGTACTCGATTATTCCTTCCCCAGACGCTAGGAGATCCCAATTTGGAAGCGTCTGCGTCAGGATCGGGCTGGTAGGAAAGTGTCATAGGCGGATGTAAGACGGTGCTGGCAGGTAAAATATTGTGAACATACCTTACGATGGGCAAATGAGCGAAGAAACCGCATTCAGCTGGTTGATGTGATAGGTGAGAAGCATGCTGTCATCTAAGAAGGTTTTCAAGCAGCAAATACTCCAAAATAGGGGTGTTAGAGTATGATATTACAGCTTTTACATAGTCTATGATGTTCCCTATATTTTTCTGATATTTGTAGTATTGTTCCCAGCACTGTAGGTGCAGTATTGAGTGAGTTACCTAGTAAGGTAACTGATGTGTAGGTGCTTAGGTAAGCACCCTGTAGTATACTCCGCTGTGGGTGTGGGAAAGTCTCCTTAGTGTTTACTTTCCTCACACTCACAGGTATGTAGTTATTTCACAGTTGAATACATTTAGTGTTTACTTTCCTCACACTCACAGGGTGTTTGCGGTGACTTTCGCGAGGGACATCGTGGGTGATATTTATACTCGGTATTGAGGGTCATTCACACTGCCACTTATAGCTTGCATTTATCCGGCGAGATTCCGTGCTTCCCGTTTAATTGTATCGAAATTTGTAATAAGAAGAAACCCGACTCAGTGAGGGTAATGGCAAGCAATGTGGTTTCTTCATGCACCCTTGCGACATCAAACGTATCTTCGTAACATAATCACTACGTTCTACATCAGAACGAGTATGTATGTGGATTTCAGTGAGAAAAAAGCTTGAAGGCGTTTGTGACTACTTGCCGCTTAACTTACGTACGAACAATTGTGCGTCACAATTTTGTATTTAATCAGGTGTCTCCTTATCAGTCCGTGTCAAGTTGCATTGAATTATTCACAGATTACATATAGTACATTTTATGTTTCAAGCACGATAAGCTTGATAGTCTGAGAGCAGTCGGCGGCATAGCAAGTGGCAAGTAATCGGAACCAAACCCAAAAGAAACCGAACAAAAAATGATGCAATCAGAGAAAGTCAACAAAAAGAATGAAAATATTTGGTTTGGACAAGGGTGAAACGCGGCTTGGTTCAACTCGTTAACTTCAAGAACATGGCTGAATCTAAAGGTCTGTTTGTTAGTACTTATGTGTCATCTAAACAAGATGTCAGAATGCAGTCTCAAAATGTTTATCATGAACGGGAGCTTACCAGAGTTTCGAGAGGGCTGATAACCATGTTACACTCTGAGACGGCCACAGAGGGGGAGTGCTGGCGATGGACAACCAAACCGTTAGTTGGGACCGCTGCAGATCGGATGAGCTCAGGACGAAAAAATCACTGTACGGGAGCGAGAGGAACTTACAGTTACATCGTTTCAGGGCCGCGATTCGCCGGATTTCACGCATCCCAGCTGATACAGTCCGAGGTAGGCCGCTAACAGAGCTGTCGCGGGAGGGCGGGGTCGAAGCCAAGAAAACCCTACGAAATCTGAGTTAGTAACCCGATATTGACTTCCTGCAAAGAAATATATAGGTGTATAGAGGTGTTAGTGTCTAACTTACGCAATATATAGGATAATAAACAACTCACTGGGTGATAATTTTGAACATTGTCTCAGGTCCACCAGCCAATCTTGAGTCGGCTCAGTACTATGTCGAATTGGCAGAAGTGGGTGCTGACGCAGCCGTGCCTCGGTTACGGTACTGAAACATTTGCGTTAGACGAGACCAAAACAAATGAGAATGCGGCGTAATTCAGCAGTCAGGAATTTCCAACCAGGCCTTGAGTGGATGCCCCGGTACCAAGCCGGTGAAAGACCAAGAAAGAGGGAAGATAACGTTAGAAAGGACTACGACGGTTTGAGAGATGGACGTACGTTTAATTATCCACCACGCAGAACCTCCTCAGTGACGTCTCAGGTGCTTTCACAGCAGGTATTCGGCCTAGGAAACTCCAAAGACACAGTACTCACAAACAGACACAGCTGAACGATAATGAATGGGTCGACATATCGAGAAAGGTGATAAAACAACGCACCCCGTTCTCAAAGATACGAGCCAGAACCAACCGAGTGACCCCACTAGCCCATTAACCAGAGAAATGGATGAAAAGAAAGAAGTAGAAATATCCAAAGAAAGAAGAAAAAGGAGGAGAACTGGAAAAAAAAGAATTATGTCTGCCCGCTGCCACTACTCCTCGTCCGCCGCTGCCCCTACTATTCGTCCGCCGTTGCCCCTCTTACCCCTGCTTAATCGGCTTTCTTCTCTTTCCGCCGTCGGTTACGTTGTGGTGGAGGCGCAGCCCGAGGCAATGGTTCCATCCGAGCAGCTAGAGGTCCGCCAAATGTCTTTGACGAACGTTGCAGTGGGTCGTTGGACATGCGGGACTGGTTTTCCAACCTGTTGCCACCTCAGTTCAGGCGTAAGTGCTGTCTCACTGAGGCATTAGCCACGTGCCTATATGGTAACAGGTAAGTATAATCGCCAATATTAATGACACGAAATCATACTTGTCTAACCGTGTTGGCGGTTCTCCTCTGTTATTAAAGGCCTTGTCTCGCCTCTCCTTTCTCTTTCTATCGTAATGTGGCTGAGGTGTTAACAACTTATGTTTGAAACGCTTTTTTCTGCTAAGAAATCAATGTTAGTTGGTGTCAGAAATATAGCCGACGGGATTCACCTGGAACCCGAAGACGTTCCCGCCCCGGAGGACGGATTGTGTGAGACATGCGAACTATCACCATGTCCTTTATACCTGCGCTGGTTCTTAGGGTCGCGCATTGATGCAGGCGACCCGTCAGATTCGGCTTCGTCCCGGTAAGGACGCCTGGGATGTCCATCAGTCGGAGAGCTTGTGCTTGGTGTCACTTTAGGAGCTGCGACTGCTAGGGTGGTCGTCACTTTTGTGTTTAATTTGGTATTAAAATAAGTCACAACTAACGAAGTATTTCCTGATATTTGAAGTCAGGGAAGTCAGGAGGTGAAGACCTTGGCCTCGGCACAGGATCCGGGCTGCTCAGAAGCTCGTCCGGCAAGCACACCGTGCCAAGAACCGTCGTGTGAGGGCAGTTCCTGAATTTAATGAGAGTTAAGGACGTATGAGAAAAAAGAGTGGTGCAACGTACTGCGTACTAGATGATGAGCCGCCCCAGATGCCACCTAGACGACGTGTCTGCATAAACTTCTATATTTGCACAAAATATCAATTTAGTCAATGACACATTAGAATTAAGGAGTAACTACCTTGTCCGTATCCATGATTATTTATCCCTTCACTGACCATCGCGGTGGGGGTAGCGCTAGCGTGCGGGGGGTCGAGTTGGCAAGACACAGCATGGTGAGCGAATGGGACAACCGGGAGCAACGCTGTCACAGGCATATCTGCAATTATCGCGGATTTTGATGAGTTTTTATAGATCCGGGAAAAGGGATGAAGTGTACGAACCAAATGCTGGAGACAAGTCTGTCTGCGCGCCCGTACTGGCGAACACTTTCTGATCAGTGGCTTCATCGTGGTGGTGGATAAGGGAAGATTCTGTGAAAAGTAGGACAGTTAAGTAATATATTATGAAAAGTAAAAATAAACCACACGAACCCGGTACCATATACTCCGATCCATCATCACCGGCAGTTTGTGACTTTGGGCGGATGGTGGTATTCGCCTTGGGAACGATGTGGGGATGGAACGTGCCAGCATTGGGTCCTGCTCAAATTAAGTCAGTATATGATGACATTAATTACACGCGTCGGACAAACCTTGCAAGTGCTGGGAATATGAGCCTGTGAACAGAGATCCATCCAGCATAAGGGGCCCATACTCAGTGTACGAACCAAATGCTGGAGACAAGTCTGTCTGCGTGCTCGTACTGGCGAACACTTTCTGATCAGTGGCTTCATCGTCGTGGTGGAGGAGGGAAGATTCTGTGAATAGTACGACAGTTAAGTAATATATTATGAAAAGTAAAAATAAACCACACGAACCCGGTACCATATACTCCGATCCATCATCACCGCAGTTTGTGACTTGGGTATTGGTCTTGGGACTGATGTGGGGATGGAGCGTCTCATCGTTAGGTCCTGTTTAAATTACGTCAAATAAATATACGATTACATTAATTAAACGATGTCGGACAAACCTTGCAAAATGCTCTGCGCAAATGATCCTGTGAACAGGGATCCATCCAGCATGAGAGGGCCGTACTCTCCAAGGTCGACCCCCTTCCCTTTGTCTTCCCACGAGATACGTGGGGTATAGTCCGAATCTTCATTGGAGCCTTTGATGTGACCGTCATCCACATCCACGATTTCATGACCGGCAGTTTGTGACTTGGGGCGGATGGTGGTATTCGCCTTGGGAACGATGTGGGGATGGAACGTGCCAGCATTGGGTCCTGCTCAAATTAAGTCAGTATATGATGACATTAATTACACGCGTCGGACAAACCTTGCAAGTGCTGGGAATACGAGCCTGTGAACAACGACCCATCCAGCATAAGGGGCCCATACTCTGTGGGATCGATCCCCTTCCCTTTGTCTTCCCACGAGATACGTGGGGTATAGTCCGAATCTTCATCGGAGCCTTTGATGTGACCGTCATCCACATCCACAATTTCATGACCGGCAGTTTGTGACTTACAGCAGATGATTTATAGGCCGGGTCGTTGCCCTCGACATTCCTGTCATCCACAGCGGGTGGGTGATCATCCGGGATGCCCTCGACATGACCCGCATCCACAGCGGGTGGGTGATCAGCCGGGTCGATGCCCTCGACATTCCCGTCATCCACCGCCGGTGCGCGATCAGCCACGTGCGCGTTTTGAAAACGAGAGTATATGAAATAGACGATGGCGCAGAATAGCGTGAATACCAGAGCGATGTATATCAAGGCAATACACGCATCGCCGATCACCGCAGCATGTCTATGAAAATCATTATCAAGTATCTCACTATTGATCGCTGCATATAACACTGACCGTTGCTTGAGCGCACGACAGATCGTCTCCTCGACGTGTACACGCAGGGCGTGTGGCAGGTGCGCGACGCTGCTAGGTTCGCCTTTGAATGCCTTGCTCATCAACACCGTGGCAAGGCTGCCTTTTGAGAATGGATGCAATCTAACGGGAACGTAACCGGTAAGTGACAACATCACAGGCAACAAATAATAGCCACCGCCACTCACACATCGTTGTAGCAAACTGAATATAAGGAGTGTTTCATGTCACTCACTGGAAGCAAACCAAACAACCTTGCAGCCTGCTCTAGGTTTAACTCGATGTTTGCCAATAGCTTGAATCCTGTGACGGCAGCCGCGACGGGCCTGAAACCTTGGTTGAAACGCGGGAGCTGGTAGCCAAGTAATATGGATATATCCGTCAGTATATCCAACACCTTGAACTGCGTATCCGAGACGCAGTGGTGAAGGATTACTGATAATATTCTTTGCAAGGCGGTGTTGACATTGGTGCTGTGGCAGTAATATGAGTATGGTGGAATGGGAGAAAGAAGGGCAGATACACGTACAAACACAGGAACATTTCTAGGATTATCACGGCCGTCAGAGTGATTCCGCTCCGGACCACAATAGTTTTGGTGAAGCTGAGGGGCTTCATCGTTGTTGTGAAAGTTATGATTTTTGGATTCGGTGGTGGGGTGGTAAGGAACAAGGCTATACCAATGGGCAATATTAGAGCGCCAAAAATATCAATTGATAGCATTAGGAACCATGCATCCAAACTTGGAAGATCAAGAAATGCGGGGCAGTTTGTATAGATATTTATCAAGGCAATGAATAGTGATTGCCAAGTGTCCCGCACAGCCTGACGCGTTTTCTTAAGATAGATCAAGCTATAAAATTCCGTTGATTATGTATTAAAAAAAAAGTATGGGTTGGGTTAATGTCAATGCACAAACTACAATGGTTCAATAAGCTTGTAATGAAGTACTTGTACGAATCAATGTGTCAGTCAGTGCATCACCTTCTGACATGATAGGTTTGGTGATAGTTTGGGTATACATGGGTTAAATCAGGGATCACCCCACTGAGTATGGACAAAGTACAAATCGGTAAACTATTTTTTTTTCCTTTTGACATCAGCGGAATGACGATAATTCAGAATTATTTATGGACAAAAATAAGGGTATTTATCTTTATTGTTTTAGATGTAATTAAACCATATAGGCCGATACCCTACACAACTTCTATTTGGCCATAGACGCAGAAAGACCAGACGGTTGAGAAACGAAGCAACGATGTGTGATCGGGATCGCCTGTTTTAAGCGGTGGAAGGATGCTTCTTGATGGCGCTTAATCTGACATGGGTGCCTTTGGGACATGATAAGCTAGTCGCTAATGTTCATGTCGGTCATGGGAGGCCGTGGGCTGTGCTACGTGACTCGTGTATAGTATTTGAGCCGATTTTCGGACGTCTCGGGGATCAAATTCTATATTTGCCCCTGCTTTTTGAATTGTGGATTTAATACGGAGACATCGACTCTATTTTTAGCTTGGCTTCTTTCTCCACTACAAGTGGTCACACTGGTCACAATAACACGAGGCTTGGAGCACCCATCAAATGGTGGAGGATCGCCAGGAGGGCTGAAACAGCCGAAATACATGGCTCAAGTGCGGAGGAAACGGGGAATCCACGCAAGGCCTTGCTTGCAATTCCTGACTGCTGAATTATTACAAATATAGTATCTCAGTCGACACGAAGATTGTAAATCGACTGATATAAAAGATCGAACCTATTACAAATATAGTATCTACCACACAATCGTTAGCATGCTAGTGCGTGTAAGAAAAGAAACATATTTAGTAACGTACCTCAGTCGACACGAAGATTGTAAATCGACTGAGGAACATACATTGGTAGTGCTCGTATTTATGTGGATGCGAACAATGAATCCCATGGCACAAAAGAGACGGTAGGACAATGGGATTGTAACAATAGGAAACGGACAAAAAGAAATATTTACGGTTCGTGGTCAAAGTGTTATTGTTGTTTGTGACATCGTGTTTATCCTCGTGTTTATTCAGGGCATGCGTAAGACACAGTTCATAACATGAATTACATAGCATTCATTTGTTTTGGTCTCGTCTAACGCAATTTCTTCAGTCCCGTAACCGAGGCACGACTGCCTCATCATACCATATTTGTTGCCTGTGATGTTGTCACTTACCGGTTACGTTCCCGTTAGATTGCATCCATTCTCAAAAGGCAGCCTTGCCACGGTGTTGATGAGCAAGGCATTCAAAGGCGAACCTAGCAGCGTCGCGCACCTGCCACACGCCCTGCGTGTACACGTCGAAGGAGACGATCTGTCGTGCGCTCAAGCAACGGTCAGTGTTATATGCAGCGATCAATAGTGAGATACTTGACAATGATTTTCATAGACATGCTGCGGTGATCGGCGATGCGTGTATTGCCTTGATATACATCGCTCTGGTATTCACGCTATTCTGCGCCATCGTCTATTTCATATACTCTCGTTTTCAAAACGCGCACGTGGCTGATCGCGCACCGGCGGTGGATGACGGGAATGTCGAGGGCATCGACCCGGCTGGATGTCGCAAGGGTGCATGAAGAAACCACATTGCTTGCCATTACCCTCACTAGACTATCATTCAGTCGGGTTTCTTCTTATTACAAATTTTGATACAATTAAACGGGAAGCACGGAATCTCGCCGGATAAATGCACGCCATAAGTGGCAGTGTGAATGACCCTCAATAACGAGTATAAATATCACCCACGATGTCCCTCGCGAAAGTCACCGAGGGCGAGGCTGAGTTTTATGTCGTAGCTGCAGGCAAACCTTGCAAGATAGGGAGAAGCTTCAAAAGAACGATGGGGTACAACTGTCTGTAAACCATATAGAGATTTGGGTTGACGCATAGGTGACCCACCCACCGTTGTTAATATATCCACCAACAAGATGTCCGACGTCAGCCTGTTCGCAGTCATGTCGAGGACTGGGGAATTATCTCACGGAGTGATGGGACATCTTCAAGTGTTGGAAAAGGCCCCGGGTGTTACTGTGGACTCTGTTTGGAAAGGATGAATGAAAGTCCTCCATAGTGCAAAAAAAGCTTCGCTGATGGCCAAGCTGACAATATACAGGTAAATCATAAGTCGGTTATCTCAAGATGCTGCCTTGAGCAATTTTCTACGCAGCCGTCTAACGCTACCAAGACTGGAAAGAATACTCCAACAAGAGACTGTCTATTTAACGAAGTAAGGATAACTCAGCGTCAATGTTGAATGCACTCGAAATTCCGACATCTTTGTAGACCCACATATCCACTTCAAATTGAACGAAGAGCCTCAATGGTGTTAAATGATTGGTTCCCAATGCCTTTACTTTGTATACGGTAGCAAAGGTCACATTACTTGCGTTATGCTATCTTTGGCTTCGGCCTTCATATGGTGTTCCGGTGTCTATTGATTAGATAGAAATACGTCAACTGCGATTAAGCCATCACTTTACAACGTTTTAGTCAAGTCACCACTGCACACTAATTTTGATGAGGTTGCATCAACATTTATCATACACATGGCAGGTTATCTATCAGAATTTCGTCACTTCTTTGCCATGTTCGGCCTTGTATATATCGTGGAAGCGATCTGCCACGTGCGTCAGCTTTCTGTAGAGGATCTCACGGCGATTGGAGGGTCCATTACAACCGTGCGTCGCGACATCACAACATTTCATCTATCCCACGAAAATCATAACTGACTACATCACCCACAACCACCTTCCATTTATAAATATCATATGCGGCTTCTCGTGTGTTGTATCCACCAAGATGCATGGTTTCGAGATATTGCTAGAGCTATATTGAAGGTTTAGTGGACAACACAAATATGCAGATGGCGTCATTGTCACGTCATATTGATTGGAGGACAGCACATTCCCTATTTTGGAGTATTTACTGCTTGAAAACCTTCTTAGATGACAGCACGCTTCTCACCTATCACATCAACCAGCTGAATGCGGTTTCTTCGCTCATTTGCCCATCGTAAGGTATGTTCACAATATTTTACCTGCCAGCACCGTCTTACATCCGCCACGTAAGGGTCTAACTTGCAATATCTTCCATTGCTGCGTGTCTGATGACTTTAACCTCGTGCTTCAATCCTCAATCTGTTGTACAAAGGATTGTCCTACCAGTCTCATTGTGCGACACACAAGGCTAGATCGGGCTCTCCTGACGTCTGGTGATGGAATAATGGAGTTGACTCTGAAGCCGATAGACCTTCAGACCCCGAATCCGCGTGTACCAAAGTGCACAAGCTCTACTCCATCGCCATTCTTGTTTCTCTCGTTCAATGACCCTATGCGCAGCTCGATCAACGAACATTCCATCCGTTCTTGGCTCATGTGCCTTTATTTCACCGCGCGTTCCTTCCCCTGCGTTGTCGTCACACCTTCCACTGGTGTATCGATAGCGTGTAATTAGAACTCCATATACTTGTTGGAGAAAATGGTTGCCATGACAGAGGTCTTGCACCATCAATTGGACACAATTCTTATTCATTTCTCTGGGATAATGCCGACACATCTCAACCAAAGCAGGGGCAGTTCAATACCGTCGCCCTTTCATCACTCACTTGGGAGCTGTATTTACCAAATTTACACAGCTATATAGTTTGAGCCAATGTAAGAGCGCATATAATTCTTTTTTTACTGTCGCTGCGATGCCCACTGGGTGTTGCCAGTGGCCGATTATCCACTGAGAAATTCGAATCAACTCACAGTACATCATTAATTCCCTGAATGACAATAATTTAAAACGAGAACATGAAGGATGGATTGAGGCATGAAAATCAGAGCTGCGATGGATGACCATCGGGTGGGAAAGAAGAGGACTGTCATGGCCACCTTTGTGAAGCCCAAAAGGAACAGTGGGGTGGCCAGTATCAAAGGGGCCGGTAAGAAGGCAGAAAACAGGGACATGTAAGTATTACCAGAATGGTGATTCTGTACGTACCAGACGAACTCCGCCTGAGATCACGCTGCGGGTGGGTCACAATCATGGATCTCCATTGTCGTTGCATTGAAGAGCCATATCCACGCATCACTAGTGTGAGCCTGGGGCGAAACATTCCACTCAACAAGATAGATAATAACACGGCTAGTGGAAGCAAGGATTACCTGACATGGCATTATGTGTTCAATTTATTAATACAAATTTTGAATGTCAAACATTGCGACCCACCTGTAGTTTGACATATTGCAGAAGGAGCTCTTACGGTATGTAAAGATTCACCACCCTGGCTATGCTAATACATTCCCCTTTTCTGCCATGTTTCTGCCCCCTTCGGTGCTGCTAATTTCACTGTGCCCTGTGAGCTCCACATGGGTCGCTGTAACAATCCCTCTTTGTTCCCACACGATGGCCATTCATCGCAGCCCTGCCTTTGTCAACACAACTGATCCTTCATTTTCTTGTTTTGGCTAATTTGTCAGTCAAGCAAGGGCCGAGCTACCCTGAGTCTTAACATACTTCCGAGCTGATAATCAGCTATTGTCATCAAAAAATGGGTGGAATATGCAACGCTTGCCACGGTAATGCATCATAGTGTCATGGCTCTCAGATAATCTCAAGTGCAGCAGGATAACAACAACATTATTTTTTGTGAATTTGATTAGGCCCACTCTTGGCCACAATTATACTCCAGTATGCTGGTACCGGACCAAAAATGACAGCAATTCCTTTCAAAGACAGTGGCAATGGTCGAACCTGGTCTCAGAATGGTTCAGAAACAGTCCAGGAATATTTGCTGCCGTGAGATGTATATATAGTCTTACAATATATTTAATTATTAGTCACAAAACACAAAGTCTTACAAAGCCAAAGGTATCATTGATATAATTCTCGTCAGCAATGAATTCCAGAGTTGCAGTGAGCATAAGAAGTGATTGAATAAGCTTTCAACCTGACTCAAATGATGTAAGTTTATGCAATTATTAATGCCTCCAAAGCGAGCTGGACAAAAAGGAAAAAGGAAAGACATTATCCTCTTCCTTGCTTCCTTCACTATACCAGTGAAAGGTGTAGCCACTGTGCAAAGGAAGGAATAAGGGGTGGAAACTACATTCCCAAGATACTCAAGCCTCAACCATTTCGTTGATTCCTTTAATGTGTAAGGAGACAAACAAGAATGGTGAGGGGAGAGAGCCCAGGTACCTCCAGATTCCAGGTCAGATGGTCCAGCTATTAGTTCAGTATAACCGCAATTATTCAGAGCCAACACCGGTGGTCAATGTAGTCTCCAAGTCATTTGCATCAGAACTGGACTGATGAGGTAATGTCATGCACAAAATGAAAAATAATACTGGAAGAGAAAAGATAGGGAACATAATGTATTAAGGACTCCACGAGCAAAGAAATTACCCAAGTTGATGTGAGTGGAGAGCAGCAGTGTGTTATCATTGAAGAAGGTTGGCAAGGCGTCAAATTTCCAATATAGTGATTACTACGTCGAAGAATGAATATGACCCCCCAAGGATGTCATATTTATGTTTGTTCCATCCGCCACGATATTGAATACGGGTTAAAGTCCTTTGTTTATTGTGAGGTTTTGGTCTATATGATCGCCGACCGTGGAGATTGAAAATGGATTTTGAAGATAAGATCCGCATGAACGAGACAAATGTTGTCATGGATCGGTGACTATTCACACTGTTCTTTGTTATTTTTCAATGACTTCCTTCGTGTGACCCAAGGTACAGTAAGTGACGCGGGCACCGAGGTGGCGGGGCTTCTTCGAGAGTTGGTAGTGGTATTCAATATGATGGGATGGTCGTTAATGAATCCGATGTGGTTCTAGCCACTGCTAGCACTTGCGGATATATTCAACATGTGTGTGAGAGAGAGCGGTGGAGCATGCTGTGAGGGAAAAAGTGGCTGTATGCACTCTTACAATGGATCAAACTTCTATGTGGCTTGAAAATACGGGTACAGATATGAAGAGAAATAATTAAAATCAAGTCGAATTGATCAAGCAAGACTTCCCCTGGGCAACCATATTTCTTCAAAACTGAGACCATGTTAGAATTAGACGCACCAGTAAAAGGTGTCGCCACGACGTGTCAGAAACCATTGGCGGTGAGAACTAGACCTTCATAGTCGATCATGGATCCTTCGTTGATTGAGCCACGGATCGCGTCCCAATGGATAAGGCTAGAAATGAGAATAGGCGTGGTATTGAAGCTGCACACCGTGGTACACCCGAGTCCAGGTCGAACACCGATTATTTTTTCGGCGCATAATGTAGCAACTCTGTTCGATGTGACGATCGCAACGTAGATTGAGGATTATGAAGTACTGTGAGTCTTTGTCAATGTTAAAGTTGACATCTGACAGTGTCTCCCCGGCTAGCACCACCGTAGCGACTAACTCACCAGCATTATTTTTGATAAAATTGCCTGGAACCCTCATAGTTATATTCCGGGGGTTATTTCCGGGAAAATGGGGACGTAAGTCTAATTCGTCAATGTTACCGACACATCAATAAAAGGTGTGGCGACTACGCACAGGAAAGAACAGGTAACGATAACCGACGGTCAAGAGTCCGACGTATCTTGTCTTTCATATTAGATTGAATCAAATGTCTTTTTCGTTACTACTCGAAATGAAACAATTCAAAACATAGCAATTGGTAGTGAACTCCAGTGAAAAAAAATGAAAGCAGTACATGAAACGTCGAGATAGCCAGTAAAATACTTTGTCGTGGCGTGTAATGTGATCCTAGCGACTGAAACATTCAAACACAACACAAACGAGATGGCTTGGCGTGTGCACGCGGCGATGATACAAAGTGATTATATGCGTTCTTACATAGGTTCAAATCATATAGCTTTATAACATCCCCAACCACAGCGGTAAAGAATAAAGGGCATTTGGTTGAGTCGTGTCGGCATTATCGAAGAGAAATGATTAGAAGGTGTGACCAGTTGATGGTGCAAGACCAGTGTCGGGCCAACCATGTTTCTCCAACACTGATATGAGGCTCTAATTAGACCCTACCGATACATGAGTGGAAGGTGTGGCGACCACGCAAAGGAAGGAACGTGCGGTCAAATCCAAACACTTAGGCGGGTAACTGATGGGGTCGTCATTGCTCGAACCGTGTATTATGTCACAATGTGGAAGAAGAGAAGCGAGCAGGGGGATGATATCGAGGCTGCGCACTGTGGTACACGCGGATTCGGGCTCGGAAGATCCAACTACCAGTTTCAGAGTCAATGCAATTATTCGGTTACCACACATAAGGAGATGCCAATTAGGACTTGTGTGTCGGAACGAGACTGGTAGGACAGTTTCATCGGCGGATGTAAGACGGCGGTGCAATAAGGTAAAATATTGTGAATATACCGTACGATAGGCCCAACGAGCGAAGAAACCACATTCAGCTGGCAGATGTGATCGGTGAGAAGCGTGCTGTCGTTGAAGAAAATTTGCAAGGAGTAAATACTCCCCCACAATAAATCTAATGTCTCCAAATCAAGATGAAGTGTCAGGTATATGCACGTTTATGTCGTCCAATATAACCTTCAATGCCACAACAGCACAATCTCGAAACCATGCATCTTGGTGGATGCAACACACGAGAAGCCGTATAGGATGTTCGGATGAGGCAATTAGTGGTCAGTGACTTTGTCTGTTATGGTTTTGGTGGGCGGGATGAAATGATGTGATGTGGCGACGCACGGGGGTAACCAGAATTCAATGTAACCTCTCATCGCCGTGAGCTCCTCTACAGATAATTGTCGCAGGTGGTAGATCCCTTCCACGATATACACAAGGCCGAAAATTGGTGAGAGATGATGAAATTCTATTAGATAACGGGCGATGTGTATGATAAATGTCGATGCGACCTCATCAAAGTGGGTGTGCAGTGGTGACTTGACTGAACCATTGTAAAGTGATGACGTAATCGCAGTTGACGTATTGCTATATGACGAATGAACGCCGGGGCACCATAGGAAGGCCGAAGCCAAAAATAGTATCAGGTGGTGGGTGTAACTTTTGCCACTCCGCTGCATGTGAAGTGAAAATATCGGGAATCTCTCTAAAACCACTGTCGCTCTTATCCGAATTTGAGGCGGGTATGTAGGTCTACGACTCAGACATGAGTATTTCGAGTGTATTCAATGATTGAGGTATCCCTACCTGCCTAAATCAACACTGTCCTGAACTAGTCTTCCCAGTCTTGGCAGCGTAAGATGTTTGTGTAGAAACTTGCTAAAGGCACCGTCGTCTTGAGCCAATCGACCCATGATTTGCCCGTATATTGTCAGCTTTGCCATCAGTGAAGCTTTTTTTCCACTGTGAAGGACTTTGATCCCAACCCTTTCCAAACCGACTCCACAGTAATACCCTGGGCTAATTTGAATACTTGATGATGTCAGAATCACCCTACCCGGCTGCGCTTCCACGTGCCCTTTCTACGATCGCACCTGCCCCTTCGTTCTGCCCACTCCACTTTGAGCTTCACCAACGTGGCCGTATCAGTCCCTCTTCTCTCCCACACGATGGTCATTCATCGTAGGTCTCAGTTTGTCGCCCCCAATCCATCCTTCATTCACCGAGAAAAGCCTTAGCTCCAAAATATTTTAGGATCTTCAGTATCAGTAGACACCGGGATAACTTCTCCAAAAATAAATTAGGATCCTTAGTAGAACCTTATTTCATATAAACTTCAACAATCATCCATTGAATCCTTATAAGAGTTAAAATTGGTTAGGGATCTTCTCAAGAATCAAAAGTTCGTTGAATTCTAAACCTTGCAATCACATATTAGATGTTTAACCGATTTTAATGTCACGGACTCGGCGCAGAGCTCCAATTTAAATAAGAAGTGATTGGACGTGCTCTGAAATTGCCACAAACTACGCAGGTTTATTCAACTTTTATTCGCCCTCCAAAGCGAATTTAAAAAGAGGGAATTATGTGATCTTCCTGTTAGTTTATTCCAAGTATGTAGGCGTTATTTGAATAGAAACCGTGTCAAGCTATGGAACAGGACATTCGCCAGGTCAAACAACGTCTTTCCAAGGCTGATATGGAGTTCGAAGAGGATGTTCCGGGGAAACCTGTGGCCACCACAGAAAGGAAGCAAAGAGCGGTGGAAACTAAATTTTAAAGACACTCAAGGCTGAACCGCTTGTTGATGGGCTGTGCATTGTGTCTTGATGATTTAATCTGCAAAGAGACAAACAAAAATTGGGACCGCGTAGTATAGTATTTCTAGCATTCTTGGGCGTCAGAGTTGAAATCAAAACGGCTTTTCTGATATCGAGAAGTGACATTGCCTATGTATATTATAAATGCAGTCCAGAGCGATGCCGACTGGTTGCTGCCTTCAAGTTCACAGCCGTCCACGCGAGTCCAGGGTGGAAAGATCCAGCTATCAGGGTCAGAGTGACCCCGATTATTTCTTCGCCGCGTAACGTAGCAACTCTGTTCGATGTGACAATGGCAAAGTAGATTAAGGAATATGAAGTACTCTGAGTCCTTTCCAATGTTAAAGATGACATCTGGGAGTGTCTCCTTGCCTAGCGCCATTATGGCGGCTGGCTCACCAGCATTATTTTTGATAAGACGGCCTGGAAGCCTCAGTTATGTTCCTGGGGTTGTTTTCGGGAGAATGGAGATGTAAGTCGGATTCGTCAATGCTACCGACACATTAGTGAAAGGTGTGGCGACTACGCATAGGAAGGAACAGGTGACGACAACTAACATTTAAGAGGCCCACGGATCTAGTCGATGAGTTTAATATTAGATCAAATCAAATGACTTTTTCGCTACTACTCGAAATGAAACAATTCAAACATGGAAATTGGTAGAATAAACTCCAGTGAACATAAATGGAAGCAGTAGGGGAAATGTTGGGATAGCGAGTAAAATAAACTGTCGTGGGGCGTAATGTGTGAAGGCACTTGGTTTGAAGATCATGGATCGTGTCAATTGAACACTCGCCTGAAAGTATGATGAGCCTGAAGGAGACATGCATCGAAATTGACATCTTATTTAAAACAAGTGTCGTTCATGATTCGGATGTTGCCTCCAAATGTATTCAACACATGTATGGGACAACTGCAGAGCTCACGGCGATAGTACAAAGTGACTATATGCATTGTTACGTCGGCGCAAATAATATAGCTTTATACCATCTGCAACCTCGCCTGAAAAGTGAGTTGAATAAAGGGCGACGCTATTGGGCTCCTCGTGGTTTGGTTGAGATGTATGGAAGAGAAATGATCAGCGAGTGTATCCAAATGATGGTGCAAGACCTTTGTCAGGGCAACCATGTTCCTCCACCACTGATCTGGGGTTCTAATTAGACCTTACCGACACACGAGCGGAAGGAGTGGAGACGACGCAAAGGAAGGAACGCGCGGTGAAATCTAAAGTTTTAAGCGAGTAATTGAAGGATTTGTCGTAGGTCGAGCCGCGCCTTACGTCACAATGTGGAAGGAGCTGTCAACCTCAGACTTTATCACGCGAGATTGCGCGCTTCCCGTTCACATTTTTCAAAACTTTCAATGAGAAGAAACACGGATCAATGATAGTCTAGTCAGGTCAATGGTCACATGAAACGGCTTGAATTTTGTAGAATGTCTGAAGAAGACAAAGAGTAAGGTAAGACCAGCGTTCTCAGGGTAGATTTTATTGAGGTACGGAACGGTCGAACTTGGAATATCTTCGATTGTGGCGTGTCCATCAGAATTTGTATTAATAAACTGCACACATAATCCCATGTCTTGCTTACACCTAGCTTTATTATTACCTGTCTTGCCGAGTGGAATGTTTCGCCCCAGGCTCAGACTCTTGATACGTGAACATGGCTCTTCAATGCGACGATGACAATGTAAATCCATTATTGCGACTCACGCAGCTTGACCGATTGCAGGTGGAGTTCGTCTGGTACGTACAGATTCACCATGCTGGGAATACCTGTATCCCTTTTTCTGCTTTCTTACCGACTCCATTGGGGCTGGCCATGACAGCCCCTCTTCTGTCCCTGATACGAATTTCCAAGTTGATCATCGGGTATTCTCATCACAAAGTGGGCAGAAGATATGATGCTTGCCGGGGTAATGCATCATAATGTAATGACTCCGGGGAAAGTGTTCAGTGCAGCAGGAAAATAAACTACTACTTGCAACACTCTCGACGACAATAAAACTTCGGTATGCTAGTACCAGTCCGAAAAGGATATGAATTCCATTTAAAGACAGTGGCAAAGGGCGTACCTGGTCTTGGACTGGTTCAAGAATTCCTAATGAAGTCATCACGGCTCGGTTCAAGAATGGTCCAGGGGGAATAACCATTGCTTGTGAGATATATATGTCTAGTTTGAATTATTAGTCACAAAACACGGGCCCTACAAATTCAAAGGTGTCATCAATCGAGTTTTCGTCACGGACTCCGCACAGAGCTGCATTAAGAATAAGAAGTGATTGTATGCGCTTTGAAATTGCTTCACATGATAATCTTGAATACAACTCCAGCAACATGTCGAAACCATAAATCTTGGTGGATGCAACCCACGAATAGCTGAATAGGATCTTGGTTAAATCAACGTCGTTACTGTCTATTCTGGCGACAATGATTTTCTTCAGCAGGATGAGGTGTGATGGCGTGATACACGGTTATAACAGGAATTCAAGTAGCCTCTGGTCGCAGTGACTTCATCTACACACTCCCGACACACGTGGTAGATGGCTTTCATGAACTATGCAAGCCCGCCAATGAGTAAAGTAATTGCAATCAGGTTATTATTTTATAATGGTGCCGCCAAGCCAGCACTAAACACCAACTTTGATAATTTTGTATCGACATTTATCCTACAAATCACCCAAAATGTATCAACATTTAAGCGTCAAGATGATCAACACCGGGACACCATATGAAGGTAAAACCCAAAGATGTCAGGAGCTTGGCAGTGTGATCTCTCCGCTGTCTATAGCATAGAGTGAACACCACCAGAACAGGGATAATATAATCAACGCCCCCTGCGAAATTTCGTGGGTCTGCGAAGACGTGAGTATTTCGAGTGTATTTAGTGATTGACGTTGAGCTATCCCTACCTCATTCAATCAATGCTCTGTTGAATTAGTCTACCTAATCTTGCCAGAGTTTAATTCTGCGTCAGGAAACCGTCAAGCCGAGATGCTGTCAGACCATTCCCCAGTCCCCGGTATCACTGACATCCGGGATGTGGCGTTCGTGGAGTCCCTGGCATCCCAACCATACTCGGAGGGTCATGGTAAGTTGTCTGTCCTTGGCAGTGAAATATCCAGTTTGTCAACAGTCGTGCATCGAGAATTAAACTCAAGCCGGCTGTTGCTTGAATAATGGCCATCTGTATTCAATTCTATCATAATCCCACCACAATATTTCTAGTTTAAACAATTTTGTATCGCCCCAATAAGGACTGTATTCCTCGTCTGCCTTTGCCATATCAAGGGGCTTGCATCGTCCGAAAGGTCGGACAAAAGCAAGAAAGATGACTATAGTTGACCAGTCCGCTGCAATATCCAAGAGGAGTTCAGGGCTATTTTTCACGAGGTGGCTGATCGTCGAACGTGAATACATTTTTTGCTCCGTGAACTGTTCGCCGCGACGCTCCAGGCTCATACCATTATCCATTGCTGTAGCTGTTGGATGTGACGATGGCAAGGTAGATTAAGGATTGTGAGGCACTGTATGTCCTTGCGAATGTCAAAGCTGACATCTAGCTGGTGTCTCCTTGGCGAGCACTACCAACTTACTAGCATTGCTTTGATGAAGCAGTCTGGAAGCCACATTATTATGTTCTGGGGGGTATTTTCCGGAAAACGAAAACGTAATTCGAATTCGTCAACGGTGTCGACACACCGGTGAAAAAGTGTAGAGACTAACGGATAGGAAGGAATAGGGGACGACAACGAACGTTCGAGATCTAGTCGAATATTCCTTTAATATTAGATTCCATCAAACGAATTTTTCTCTACTACTCGCAATGACATAATTCAAATATGACAATTGGTGGAGTTCACTCCAGTCAACTGACATGGAAGCAGCAGGGGAACTGTCGGGATAGGGAGTAAAATAAATCGTCATGGCGTGTAGTTTGACGCTAACGACTGACACATTGAAACCCAGAAAATCTCGGGGAATGACTGCTCCACACGGCGGGTCGTGGGTATTCTTCAGCTCTTAGCTGATATGGGATTCCGCCTGACATGCCCACGAGCTATCTTTCTCTTATACAAGGCGAAAGCTTACGACATGTGAAGAAATGTCGGTGTCCTGATCATGGTGTTTATTGGTTTGGCCTCGGCTTCCTGGTCTCCCAAACAAAGGACACAAGAAGGATGGTGGGACCGCCTTATTTGAGACGCCGTAGTGGTATTCGATTGACGTTCTTACTGCTAGTATATGCGATGTGATTTCAGAGAGTAGTCATTGGAGTATATTCAACACCAGGGTAGAGAACCTCGCAGCGACTATTTCAAGTGACGATCTTCGATTCTAAATTGTATCAAATTATGTAGCTTCATACAACTCTCAAGTTCGCGTCCTGTTTGAAATGATTGCCATTGATAAATAGGATATCAGTCTAGCCGCTGGTGGTGGCCGCGAGTGTATTCAATGCATGTATGGCATCAAGAGGTGCAACATGCAGCGCGCGCGGCGGCGGCGAAAAGTGACTGTATGCGCTCTTATATTTGCTCGGCCTATGACAGCTTTATTGTCAAGTTTTCAATGGAAGAGAATTAGTTTAAATAATTCGCCCAGCACATTCACTCGCACGGTGTGGAGGCCCTTGGTGGGAAGATCATTGTTCCTGTCGATTCAACATTACCCTGAAGGCATGATGAGCCTGACCGAGACATGCATCGAATTGGGGGTGGAGACCTTTTTCAGACCTCCAGTGATATCTTACTTTAAAATGCGGATGTTAGTCTAGTCACGGCTAGTGGAAATGTATTCAACACATTTATGGGGACAACTGAGGAGCTCGCGGAGATAATGAAAAGTGACTATATAGTTCTGACATAGATTTAAACTAAATAGATTTATAACATCTGCAACCCCGGCTGCAATCCTGGTTTGGTTGCGTTGTGTCGGCATCATCAAAGAGAAATGATTACAAAGTGTGTCCAATCGATGGTGTAAGACCTTTGTCAGGGCAACCATGTGCCTTCAACACTGATTAGGGGGGTCTAATTAGACCGTACTGATACACAGGTGGAAGGTGTGGCGACCACGCAAAGGAAGGAACGCGCGGTGAAATCTAAATGTTTAACCCAGTAATTGAAGAATTTGTCTTTGGGCGGGCCGCGCATAATGTCGCAATGTGGAAGAAGAGAAACGAGAATGGCGATGGTATCAAGGCTGCGCACTGTGGTCAACGCAGATTCGGGCTCGGAAGATCCACCTATCAGCTTCAGAGTCAATGCGATTATTCGCTCACCATACCTAATGAGATCCCGATTAGGACTCATGTGGGTCAGAATGAGACTGGTAGGAAAGTTTCGTGAGTGGATGTAAGACGGTGTTGGAAGATAAAATATAGTGAACGTACCGTACGATGGGCCCAATTAACGAAGAAACAACGTTCAGCTGGTTGATGTGATCGGTGAGAAGCGTGCTGTCGTTGAAGAAGGTTTCCAAGAAGCCAATACTCCAATACAGTGAGTCGGACATGTGGAAATCAAGATGAAGTGTCAATGACGCTATAAGCAGGGGTATGTCGTCCAATACAGCCCTCAATACAGCTCCAGCGATA
Source organism: Hysterangium stoloniferum (assembly GCA_015178975.1). Taxonomy (NCBI): domain Eukaryota; kingdom Fungi; phylum Basidiomycota; class Agaricomycetes; order Hysterangiales; family Hysterangiaceae; genus Hysterangium; species Hysterangium stoloniferum. The sequence continues at coordinate 27,718 of WHVD01000245.1, forward strand.
TCTCGAAACCATGCATCTTGGTGCATGCAACAGACGAGAAGTCGGATAGGAGATACATAAAAGTTAAGTCGTTGTGTCTGATATTCTCTGTTATGGTTTTGGTGGGAAGGATGAAATGATGGAATATCGCGACGCACGGTTGTAACCACAATTCAATGCAGCCTCTAATCGCCGTGAGCTCCTGTACAGATAGTGGACGCATGTGGCAGATCGCTTCCACGATAAGAACAAGGCGGAAAAGGGGGAAGCGCCAATCAGATTCTGAGACATAATGAGATTCTGATAGAGAACGGGCGATGTGTATGATAAATGTTGATGCAACCTCATCCAAGTTGGTGTGCAGCGGTGACTTGACTAAAACGTTGTAAAGTGATGACGTAATCACCGGTGACTTGTCTCTCTCTAACCAATGGACGCCGGGGCAGTGAAAGAAGGCCGCAGCCAAGAATGTCATAAGCTTCATAGTGTGACATTTGCCGCTCCCGAAAGAAAATATCGGGAATCTCTTTAAAACTTCCGTCGCTCTTCTCCGAATTTGAGGCGGGTACATTGGTCTACGACTCAGATATGAGTATTTCCAGTGTATTCAATGATTGAGGTATCCCTACCTCGTTAAATCAGCACTATCCTGAACTAGTCTTCCCAGTTTTGGCAGCGTAAGATGCTTGTGTAGCAACTTGCTAAAGGCACCATCGTCTCGTAACAAACGGGTGATTTCCCGGTATATTGTCAGCTTTGCGATCAACGAAGCTTTCTTAGCACTGTGAAGGACTTTCATCCCAACCCATTCCAAACCGACTCCACAGCAATACCCGGGGCCAATGTCAATAATTGACATTGTCCCCTGACTCCGCGAGATCATTCCCCAGTCATCGGCATAACTGCGATATGGGCTAAGGTTGGATGTCGTGTTGGTGGATATCTTAACAACAGTGGGTGGGTCATGGCAGGTCGTTTCTCCTTGACACTGAGATCTGCCGCATGTAACACAGATCACATGAAAATAGCATTATACTTTACTTACCAACCCGTCAACCCAGACCTCTATATGGTTTTCAGACAGCTGTATGTGCTGCTCATCATCGAGGCCCCGATAACATAAATCATGGCCTGGTTCGTTACAGCGCCATCGTTCTTGAAGCTTCTCCCTGAATATCTCTCTCATCCCTTTAACGATCTCGTCCCGTTTCTCTGAAGTCAATACACCCGGGGAAACTAAGGGTGGTAGCTCTTCAATGTCTTCAAGGTAGATCCCAGCCGTTGCCGAATCATCATTCCCCAGAGTCGTCTCGTTGAAAGTAGACATTAGTGGGTAGCAGTCTCACCTACACTAGAAGGGGGTGCCTTGCTTTTGTGCCGCCACCAGTCGGAGAGCTAATTCCATGAAGGTACAGCGTTATGGCTGTACTTACACGGGATACCCAGCATTTCATTCCTGCCTTCGTCCATAAGGTTCCTTCACCTTCCTTGAACCTTATAGGCTCCACCGTAATTATGAGGTCACTACTTCTTCCACCTTCCACACAGCATGTAATAATGGTAGTCGATTGTCACATTGAAAGCAAAACGGCTTTTCTGATATCGAGAAGTGACATTGCCATGTACCATATAAATACAGTCCAGAGCGATGCCCAATGGTTACTGCCTTCAAGTTGCCGCTGTCAGCCTCAGGCTTTGTCCAGAGAGATTGCACACTTCCTGTTTTTTATTTTGCAAACTTTCACAGAGGAGAAACCCAGGGCCAGTGATAGTCTAGTCGCATTAATGGTAAGCAACGTGATTTTTTCATTCGTCCTCGCCATTTCCTTGGTTGTGACGAATCCATCCGGGTGTGTATTAACTCATTCTAAATATAATCTCATCTCAGGCGACACTGACAGCTAGCTTTATTATTATCTGTCTGTCTGAGTGGAATGTTTCGCCCCCGGCTCACACGATTGATGCATGGACATTGCTCTTCAAAGCGACGATGACAAGGTAGAAGAAGCATTGTGACCCACTCGCAGTTTGACCCATTGCAGGCAGAGCTCCTCCGGTATGTAAACATTCACCATGCTGGCTATGCTAATGTACATTCCCCTTTTCTACCATCTTTCTGCCCCCTTCGGTGCTGCCAATTCCACTGTGCCCTTTGAGCTCCACATAAGTCACCGTAGTAATCCCTCTTCGTTCCCACACGATAGCCATTCATCGCAGCCCTGGGTTTGTCACCACAATCGATCCTTCATTTTCTCGTTCTGGCTAATTTTTCCGTCAAGGAATGGACGAGCTACCCTGAGTCTTAACACCACTATAACTTTTAATACAGCTCCAGCCAGATCTCGAAACGATGCATCTTGGTGGATGCAACACACAAGAAGCCGTATAGGATAGTCATAATGGAGAGATAGTTGCCGGTGACTTTGTCTGTTATAGTTTTGGTGGCAGGATGAAATGATGTCATGTGGCGACGCACGGTTGTAACCAGAATTCAATGTAACCTGTGATCGCCGTGAGCGCCTCTACAGATAGTTGACGCACGTGGCAGATCGCTTCCACGATATCAATCAATCATCATCCCCAGTAAGAAATCGCTATTGCCAAATCGAACTATATAGAATCACATAATGGACTTTCTATCGCGTTTGACGTTCTGGTCCAGGCAGCTCGTGGTTATATGAAAATTCAAACCGCCTAAATATACATAGAATCATATTGATCTATTGCATATGTGTATAGCGAGACACATCGATCATCATATAACCATCTCTATCTATTGGCATACAACCTCATCCAGCCTCTCCGCATGCCGACCATATAACCACATCCAACCAGACTCACACCTATATGGTAATTGCAACCGTCTGTCAGCACACTCACTGCCCAAAGTCAAAGACATACCGGTCTCGGGAGCATGAAGACACTGAGACGATAAAGAGACAGCAGAAAGTGGCATGAGGAATCGCACCGGGCCAGTCTAACGACAATATGAAGGCATTACGAGCACGTGAAAAGAGCACCTATTATACAGCGATGCAGGCAGGATAAAAAGTGACCGAAGTGACATTACGAGAGAAGTTAACAGGTAAGAGATGCAGTTAATTAAGCGGCGCCAAAAGTAGGGGATATGCGGCAAACTTGAAGAGCGAGCGTGCGGTAAAGCGGGAGACGAGGTGAGAGACACGGCTGCCAAGTGCATTGGCTGTATGAGATGTGAGAACGTAGCTTGAGATTCATAAACATTGAAGGCGCAGTACACAATAGCAGATAGCGAGTGAATAAAGGGCGAGACCAGCGAGACAGTAGTGATAACGTGAGAGCGGTGAAAGCTGAGGCAGGAGACATCAGAGCAATAGAGAAGTCGAAAGGGGATGCCGAAGGATGCTGAGGATGCGTTGTTGATACAAGTCTGGAAATCATGAATGATCCTGTCCTTTGCAATATAAACAACATGAAAACATACTGAATGTTAATCCTCCCTAGTATTGTTCGTACCTTGGTTGCTCGCCTCCCTCAGCGACTTGCTGAAAATGATCCATTTCCATTTACAATGCCGGGGGTGCATCACAATAAAGTGGAAGACGAAACATAGGATATAAAGGGGGCGTTACTTTAATTTTTTCCTTCCCAAGTGCTTTCCAGATACATTCGAAGGTGGCTGGCATAACTGGATAATGTGTCTTGAGGTATTCGATGTAAAATAAAGTTCTGGACAATGCGTTAGTCACAGCCCAGAAAATATTTGGACTTACTTGGCTGAATTTGTACCTCTGATACGCTTCATTCCGGTGGCAGAGCTGGTTTTACCTGTTCGCTTGTGATCTATAGAATTTGGAGGACGGTCATGTTTGTTTGCAGCATTTAGCTTGTTATAGGCATCATACAGGGTCACCATAAGCAGAGTTTCCAGCAGCCAGAAGGTCTCTGTGGTTGGCGGTTTTGTAATAAAATGCCTATCAAAAGAGCACATATATGTGCTCAAAACATGAAGACTATGTGGTAAACTTACAAGTTCATGGCCCATATGGTTACTGTAGATCGGATTATTCTCAAGCAGGTTGTGGCTGGAACGATGCGACCGGGATTGGGGATGTCTAAATGGTCAAAACGATGACTCTCCTCTACTTTACTCCAGAAGAATAGGGTCAATTACTGGGGGAGCATACAGCTGTGGTTTTCTGTAAGAACATGTAAGAGGAGGTGAGGGCCATGACACTGATGATATGGTGGTAGAAGGCAAGGTCAACTGGCCCCAGAGTGTGTTACATTTGTGTCATTGTCACACATTATTCTAGCAGCAGCGGTGGTTTCAAATTCTTGCTTTGGATGCAGTATATACCCAGTATCATGTTTTCTATGGTTTCTACTCAATTTTAGCTTGGAATCCTGAAGAAACTCCCCATGGTTGGTGGCCATGACAATAGCAATTCTAGTCATTATCTGCGATCATATTTTAGTCCTAATTAGATATCCCCAGATGAACCGTCCTTGTATATCTCAATACAAACGGAGCCAACATCAAATATTGGTACAGAACCATTGAAAATATTGCAGGAAAGCAGTTGGTTATACAGGATTATGTTACAAAAGCTCTGGCACGATTGCAGATCAATGACGTTATACCTACTTTATTTGGTTATGCCTGGTTGTATTAGGAAATAGAGATTTCTCACTGGGCATCATCAATGATCAAAGAAAGTAAAGTTGTACGGAGTTATAGGTCGATTGTTACCATTCGCGTATGTCCTTCCAGATCTGATGGCATCAAGTGTGAAATCAAATGAGGTCGACTTCACTCCGCTGTAAGGCCCCCAGCCACTTCGTATTGGTCAAAGACGCAATAAATAATGTGAGCCATGGGTGTTAAATAACATGTCTGGCCGCCTAGATCTCAAGTTGCTGTAATTCTATATAGTCACTTATAAATATGCACAGTCTAGCCCGATCTCGTAGCATTGAAATATATGTACTTTACAATCTTATTAAAAAAAATTAGAACGATAATAAAAAACGAGAATAGGAGGGTAAGCTGCGTGGCAAGACATTACGCACGATGGCCACGACAGTCTGCAATATGAGCCTTGAATGCCTTGGGAGGGAATAAGCAGCACATTGATCACAAAATTCAAGTATATCAGGGCTTCCATCTCGATCGGTGTCCAAGCTGCTGGTGGGAGATAAATGATCACAACTCGACCTGTCGACAGCGGGAGCTGAGCAACGACTATGACTTGGGCCAATGACTATTCTGCCGATGGGACTACTGCTCGATTGGCTCGAACGAAAATGAGTGGGGGTAGAAACAAGGGGTGAGCGTACTTCGTGCTGCTCAGTGACGGCATGGGTTCCAGTCGCACGTTGAAGTCGGGATCGTGAGGCTGCTTGAATACCAGGCGGTACCAATGCTATTGCTGGTAAGATTTGAAGGTAGTTATTAATTATACAACTGTACTCACCAGCTACCACAGGATGACTCGCTGCATATGCAAGAGAAGATCGCTTGCGAGTTGTTATAAGTACCCTCCTATGAAGAGGAGCGCGAGGTGGAATATGGCGATATGGAGTAGAAGACACCGGCGAGACAGCTGTAAAGAAATTAGATCATCTTAGTTGTTACATACACATTTGCAACACACCGCCATCTTTATCCTGTGTGGGATAATCTGCCGCAAGGTTGGCACTCACGTACTTCTCGTCAATAATGACTAGGCATGATTTAGCAAACAATACACAATATATAAGCACTATCCGACTTACCACTTAAGCCGCAATCAGAGCAGAATGCATGGGTTCGTCCAGCGATGGTCTTCACCTCTACAAATAGCAATACAGGCGATAACAATGCGCAAAAACACTTGAATTTGATGCGTCGCATGTTTAGATAGGCAGGGATACCCTCTGGATAAATGACACGGCCTTGTGACATTGGACTAGATAAGCAGGTTAGAAAAAGATAAACAAAAAGTAAAGCATAAGTACTCACTAAGGAAACTCTCGCGTCTCATCAAACTCTCGGTCAAAAAAAACAAGGTTTTTAGAATGCTTTTGCAATGAATGTGATGTATTCTGCAAAGACATCTCTCCTCATGGCTGGATCCATGGCACAAATTTGTGCATGTGTAGTAGCAGCGCTCAATGCGAGTCGAGAGGGTACACACAGTCGGCCACCCGCACCTGTGTCTGTGAGAGAAGTCGAGGACATGTAGATCTTTGTGGTATTGGTATTACTGGTGGATGGGGTGTAGAAAAGGTGGCAGAGGTGGTCAAGTGGTCGGGGAGTTGAAATCTATGTCTCTTTATGTATCAGTTAGACAATGCTGAATAATTTTATGATGACGCACCAATCTCTTTCGACACCCATAGATCCATGACAATCCTATGTACTGTATCCCGAATATGAGCGGAAAACATTGAGATGTTATGAAGAAAATCAGCCGGCGCACAAATATGAAGTGTATAGTACAATCTCACCTTTATCTCCATGATAACCTAAAGATCTCCATGTTTCTGTGAAGGAGATCTCCCATGGTGTTGTTAATGAGATCTCCGTGTAGTGACTGACTCAACAACGTCATTGAGCCTGTAATGACTTCCTAACATTCCTCTTAAGTAAAAATAAAATAAAATAAAATAAGACTGGTAATCACCAGAGAAGTATAGAGTGGCAAGCATGTGTCTTGAATCATCCAGATTCCTCCACTCGGCTCTTCAGCATGACGACACCAAGCTTTACAAAATACATATGAAGTTAAAAAGAAAAGAAAGCCATTAATTCATCATAAAACAGTGCACATACCCACATACTGTATATATCACCTTCGTCAATCGAGATTGTCAATATTTTAGCCAATATGAGTCAGATAACATCCACGGAGGATGGTATCAAGGTGAAAAAAAATACTAGACTGCTTAGTCAGCAACACAGCTCAAATCTCCAGTTCGGTACGAGGGATATATGCATGTTAAAACACCTCAGACCTAAGACATTTCAGGTTTTTTATAGCAAGATTTATTTATATTATACTTTATTAAGCTATTTATTATTTATTTGTGAGTATTAGACTAACATTGTAAATGGTCCGAGCTCTTCCATCCCATGTCCCTCACATCCGAGCAAGTCGAAGCAGTAAAAAAAGCAAGGCAAATTCTCGAAGATGTTGGGCTACTCAAATACTCAAATCAAACTGACTTGCCATTAGAACTTGACAATATCTGTTGTCTTGTCACACAAAATACACAGCCTGCTAGTCCACCTCTTCCCCTTCAAAAATATAATGCTCCTCCATCCCAATTATTCAGTGCCGAAGATATACTACTCAAAAAAAATCAAGTGACACGCAAAAGTTATGCAGACTCATTTATATATCACCCAACAGGTGTTATTGTGGAGTTTCCAGAAGCTGCAGCCATTTTAAAGGGTTCTGTTGCTCATTTTTTCCCTGTAAACTCTGAAAACTACATAGACCCAAAGGAAAATATTCAGTATTCTCTTGGAGGCCAACATGGTGGTCGAGAAAATATCAAATGTCATATGTTGCATGACAGGCATACTGGAGAGTCAGTATTCTGCTCACAGCTTAAAATAAAGTGTAAGTTCAAGTTTTGAAACCAATCTTTTTCAGCTTAAAACAAATCTAATCCTTTAGGTTGTGGAATAAAAAAATGCTCTTTCAACAAACAGCCCTCTTTATTTTTAGGAAAACCTGTTTCACAAGCCTTCAATGCTTCACAAGAAGTATTTATGAAAACCCTAGCATTCTATTGCTCTTTGAGGGAGCATAAATGCATTTTTGACATGGAAAATGATTTATTAGTTGCAGAGGATAACAGCGAAGAGTTTGGGGTTCATGAAATGACTTCAGCAGGTACATACTATGAAGGACTTTGTGATATGCGTTCAAAGGCACAAACACACTCCCACTGCACTGGGAAGCTCTTATTCTGTAGGAATGATTATGGTAAAGCCTTCATACAGTGAGTTTTTGTTTTATTACTTGTGTGAAAGTTGCCTGACAACTGGTTTATGAACTCATAGTTGTGAATATCGCCGAAAAGGCCATAATGCTCATCTAATTCTTTTAAATCTTCAATAATATAATTTGACTTATTTGGAGGCATTGTTCAACAATGATATTCAATTAATCTTGGAAATAGAACTACAGGCCTCAGTGGAAGGCTATGGACCATTGGCACCCTGTACTACAGTTGCTACACCACGTGAACAGAAGGCATTTTGTTGTAAGTGGTATAAATTTCCATAGAACTCTTTTCTCATACTATGTGGTAGCAAACTGGCATAGAGACTCAAATGGAATTTTGACTAAAGGCACTATGGATCACACTGAAGAATGTCCTGTTCGATTTGAATTTTATTATCCATATGATCTAACTTGCTGTCCATACATCCTCATCATTTGCCGTGAAAAGCACTCCCATGCAAATCCTACTCCTTCTAAAACACCCCAAGCTGTCTTGACAGTGTTTTATAAGCTTCTGGAGTCTCTGGAATGGAGATTGGCTGACGCAACTCCAAGAAGAATTCTACTTGATTCGGCATTCATGTCTGGCCTTTGGAGCATATTAAATTGGAGCAAGACTTGTGACCCGACATTTGGAGATCTACATCCATCTTCAGCAAATGCAGATCATACACATCGTTTAATCAACAACCTCTGACATACTTATGTATTATCCTCACGGAACAGGATTTGAAGGTACATGTTATCTCCCCCAGCTCTATTGTGTTAATTGCTTACCAAGTTACAGGAGCAGCTCATCTTCTCAAGGAACATAGGCTATTGCCGCCAGCTGATAGATATGTTCATTGTGTTGAGAAGCATGAAATTCCCAAAGAAGGTACATTTTCACTGATAATTTGCATGTTCAAAGCTATGAGCGAACTACTTTTAAAAACAAAATGGCCTTCAATTGATACATCATTCAAAAGACTGCATAACTGGCAGGAATTTGAAATTGAGGCTTGGTTCTCTGAATATAACCGCTGTAAGTAATTTTATTTTTCGTTATTTGTAATACATTCTAACACATGCTTTAGCCATAGTAGTTGCTCGGGCTTTCACTACCTCTCAAAGTGCAGAGGCACATAGAATATTATTCTGGCGCATTTTCGAGGTAGTTGAAGAGGATACAGGATCTCCAATTCAACTTCGTCATATTCATGGTGTTGGTTGGGATTCAATCATGGCCGATGGTGATAGAGGGCAGGCTGTAGGTGATTATTTTATTTATTCAGTATAACTAATCGACTAAATAGTTTCAAAGGCTTTGGACTGTACTGTGCAGATATCTCAAAAGGCATTGCAGGATACTGCTCGATTGAGTGGCAGTGCCCATTACACAGCCTGACAGTGTATGAGCACCTTGCTCATTCATATCGATCTTGCTTCACACATTTCGGAAGAAATATTTCAAACCTTCGAGGACATGTGGATTCAAAAGTACGAACTGCAATGATGAGTCTTGCATCTGCAGAACCACTGCCCGACTTTGAGGGCACATTGGATATTATTCGAAAAGGTGGTAAGAAAGCTGCAGGTATGTTACTAATTTATAATTTCTTCACATACAGTAGTCAACTTGCACATTTTTTTCAGATTGGCTAAGAGACAAGGAAGCAGCAAATGGGTTTGCTCTGGCTGCAATATATCAACCAGCCAGCAAAACACCGCTTGAAATCTGGAGAGCGTCACCCATGACTTCAAATGGAAATGAGCAAGCACATTGCAGTGTAAATCGTGATGGTGTAAAGCTTACAACACTCGCTGGTATCATGCGAGGAATGCAGTATGATGCTCGCCATATGTCTGATCTCAATTTATTGCAGAGTTATGGCATTCACACCCGAGATCAGCAGGCTACTCACTACCGATGGTCAGCACGTGCCATCACACGAAGTGGTAAGTAACTAGCTATTCCAATTATATCATCACACAGTCCTACTTCTGTCTAGGTGTGGTGCAGTGGCGTACAGTTGCAGCAAATGATAAGGAGCTGGGTGGTGCTTACCAACTATATAGCAATCTACAGACCACAGCACAATCCCAAATCAACTCATTGAAACGAGTGCTGGAGGCTGGAACTGATTTCCAAAAGGTCGTGAAGAAATTGCATAAGACTGAGGAACGAATTCGCGAAGTTCATTCTACATTACAGGGATTACAAGATAAAAGCTCTGGATCAGTACCCATACCGGAGTTGAAGCACCCCAATGATATTTTCTTTTGGCACAAACAATGTTTCACTGCCAATTCCTCATTGACAGGCCGCTCTGCATCTCAACCAGACGTATGCACAGTCAAAGGAGTGCTTCATACATCATGGTCACCACATCATACTCTTCCACTTTCCCAACCCGTACAATCCTCATATACATCACATTTGGACCCTCCAATGCTGTCTCAAAGGAATCCACATCCTATCTTCAACCCCCATGAACTTCGAGTGTCAATGCAGCCAGCATACTTGGATAACTATAATCTTGAAATGCATCAACCCATGAATACATATGATACACGATTTCCGACTCATCAGGTCCACCACACACAGCCTTCAGGTCAGCTGTCCTCCCTTCACCAATATAGCACAGGACTCCACGATCTACCCAACCCTTGAGCTCATTCAAGTGTGGAATACCTCGATTTATAGTCTGCGATCCTGAGTGAATACCCAATCCTACCCACCAGCCCCAAACACTGATATCACACTGAAGATGCATGCCATTGCCAATGTATCACACAATTGCAATTGATGGCATTTTGACATTCATGGTGGGTATGCCTAGAGATTGAGGTAACTGGTTCTTGAATGCTTGGAAAGTGTGTTATATATAAATTACATTACATCATTCTAATGTGTGGATAAAATACTGTCATTTATTCAACAATTACACCAATATTACAACTTGCTGGACCAAAGGTTTTCTCCTTTCCCTAGGACTCCTCCTTGCCCACGTGCAATGCTCGCGCGGATGAATTCTGGGATTTGCATAAAAATTGAGTTTGAGATGCTCTCTTGCACGAGAATATGGTCTGAAATGCCATAGATCATTGAGGGGGGTTACAATTTGGGTTCGAATTTTGCCAGAGGAGGAAGTGTTAAGAACCAGAAGCTCAACATTGCGATGAAAAGCTGTGTCAGGTATAGAGTTGACTTGCGCAGAGTCTAGGTCAGAGTAGATGACGTCTGTAGCTAGATAACATTTTAAGTAATGAAAAGCCTTGCAACAATGTCTTACCATATTCTCACGGGCACTGGGGTGGTGGTTGACAATCCCGGAGAGTGAGACGGGAAATGGGTGCGAGGATCCGAGTCTCAGTCCATCTGCCATATTGCGCATGTGATGGTCAATAATGGTGAGGAGAGATGTTCGGTACAGTTGGGGGCCTGGAGGGAAAGGGATGTGCGTATGGAACTGTGAAGACTGATTGGAGAGTGGATGCCATGCACAGAACGTCAGAAAAAACAGGCCTTACTCACTTTGAGTTCACCTTCCTCTCCTCATTCAGACTGAGTGGATGTTCAAGCTTCGCATAATGCAGCTGTGCATGTCACCCCATTGCATTGTCCAAACACATCACCCACAATAGCACGACAGGCACACGTCGATGCCCTCCAGTAGATGCTTCTCGTGCATCACTAGCGAAAACACTAGTTGCCCAGATGTTCTGTAGGTGGGAATGGACGAGTCAAATTATAGGAACTCATGATGTGGATATAAATTGGATTGTCATCTCTCTTTATCAATCCCTCCAGAATCGCTTTGACAGGAGGGACATGTTCGGCTGATTCCGTGGTGTGGATTACAACATCGGCCTTGCTTGCTTCCTCGATTAAAATGTCGGCATCATTGAGAGAGCCATCATCTATGTGACGAAGAGTGACAAATTGGCAGAATGTGACAGTATGTCGAGTCTGGGGGCTTTGTCGAGCTTTGATGCAGGAATGCGGCTAGAACACCTTCACATGCTGGCAAATGACCAGATCTCACGGCAGACAAGCCGAATGGTAACAATCGACTCATTACTGGTTGTACGGTGGGTGGTGGGCATTTTTAGGTGCCGCAGGCACCCCAATGCGTGAGGGTGTGGAGCACCCGATTTCTTCCCTAATGCGTGAGGGTGCGGAGCGCCCGAAGGCTTCCCCCATTAGGCTGCCCAGAAATGAGGGCGCGTTAGCGCCCGAATCCTCTTATTAGTCAGCGTGGGTGCATTTCTGCACTCGTGGGAGTATTTAATGACGCCGCGGGAGCTTTTCTGGCACCGCGGGAGTACTTTCATGACGCGTGAAAGTACTTTCGTGACACTGTAATGGCGTGGAAGCCCGTGGTCAAGCCTCAAGGCTGCCACTCTTATCTCCCTTCCCCCTCTCACCCAGCCATCTCCTCCTCAGAGTTGCCATCTGGAATTATTTCTCAAGATATTAAACCTTTATCAAGGTGTGTTAAAACTCCATTTTATCCCATTTAATGTTGCTTTTCTAATTAATAATTATTTATTACCATGTTACCATGCAGACAGAATCTGCCTCCCTTCTGGCCCTCTGCTCCCCATATTAGAGGTGGCCCTTCTCTGAAGTATTTCTGGACTCTTGAGGCTATAACAAAGGTGTGGTAAGCCTGTAGTAATTATTAATCAATTCTTGCTTTTTTGATTGATTAAATACTTTAATTGTAGTCAAATTGCCTTTTCCTGGCATTTCTGCTTATTCATAATTTTCCCATACACTGTTTGAAGGCTTTCCTACAATTTTCAGGTGGGCTTTGGGCTTCCTTATGCTATTTTAAATTATTTATGCTTTATTTTCTGTATTTCTGGATTAATTTAGAACCAATTGTGCAAATTATTTTTCTCTCACACTCTCCCCTACTTTTGTGAGTGCTCCCTATCAGTATAGGTGGAGTATTGAAGGTGAATTGTGTCTCTGGAATTAATTTTACCTTTTTATCTTTATGGATAATTCATACAGTTGCCATTGACCCCCATTGTGTTGTGTTTTGGGTTTATTGCTATTTCTACTTTCCCTGGAAGATATAAAGTATCTCCAGGTTAGTATTGATTCTCTCTCTCATGTTATTAAAAGTTATTAATGCTTTATTTTTCATGCTTTTGGGTCATTTTAGATCTATTTGTCTGATTTCTTTTTGTCTCACACTTTCCACTCCTTTTTGTGAGTACTCTCTGTGAGTAGAGTGGAGTATAAAAGGTAAGTCCCATCCCTGTATTTAATTTCACCTTTCTTTGCTTAATGATTATTCATACAGTGGAATTAACTCCTATTGTGTGGCTTTTTTGCTTTGTTGCTATTTCTATTCCTCCTGGAAGATAAGAAGCTCCTCAAGGTTAGTATTGATAACTTCCCTTATTCTGTGACAACTGACTTATACTTCACATTTTTGATTTATTTTAGCCTAATTCAATTCAACTTACTCTCTCACTCCTCTCCCCTCTTTATAACAGGTTTTCTGTGTCTGCTGCTGCTTTGTTTTAGAGAAGCCATATAGTTCTCTTTGTGATATTGCATTGGCATTTTGCTCTTGAGTGGATTCTTCCATTATTATGGATCAAACACCTGAGCATGATCAGGAGGAGGAGCGAAGGCAGCATAGGGCACAGTTGCAAATGACATCTCCATCTGATCGTCATTGGCGTTTAGTTGTGAATTCTAATATACCACCCCCTGCTCAACCATTCCGAGATCTCCATCTTCCTGTTGGTAGAGGTCAATCTGATAATCCATTTTTGGTTGCTCAGCCAGGTGGTTCTACTGCAGGTGGCTCTGCTGCAGGTGGCTCTGCTACAGGTGGCTCTGCTGCAGGTGGCTCTGATGCAATGGCTCTCTTGCGTAGGCAGTATGAAGATTTGCCACCATTACAACCTCTTAGGTGGGGTCATGGACGAGGAAATCCAGCTGCTCAAATTGTCCAATCTGCACCAGTCCAGCATAGTCATCCACCTGTTAATGCCATGCCACAACTCCAGGGACAGGTACCCATTTTGCAGTTAGCCCCACCACAGCATCTCCATCCACCTGGAAATCCAGCTGTAGAACTACCACCACAACCTATTTTGCAGTGGGCACCACCACAGCTTCACCAACCACCTAGAAATCAGGTTCCACCACCACCACCACCACCACAACAACAACAACAACAACAACAACCTATTTTGCAGTGGGTACCACCACAGCTGCACCATGGTCATCCACCTGTTAATGCCATGCCACAACTCCAGGCACAGGTACCCATTTTGCAGTTAGCCCCACCACAGTATCACCATCTACCTGGAAATCAAGTTCCACAACAACAACTACCTATTTTGCAGTGGGCACCACCACAGCTTCACCATCCACATGCAAATCCAGCTCCACAGCTGTACCATGGTCATCCACCTGTTCATGCCATGCCACAACTCCAGGCACAGGTACCCATTTTGCAGTTAGCCCCACCACAGCATCACCTTCCACCTGGAAATCCATCTCTCCAACAACCACAACCACCTATTGTGCAGTGGGCACCACCACAGCTTCACCATCAACCTGGAAATCCAGTTCCACAGCAGCAACAGCAACAGCAACTACAGTTAGCCCCACCTCCAGCTATTCCCCCACCTCCAGTTATTTTACAGCCTGCAGCTATGCCTCCACCTCCACTTCCTATTCTACAATTACCTATTGGACGGCAACCAGTTGTAGAAGACAGATTTCCAAGACATGACTTAGGACAGATGAATATACAGTGTCCTGACTGTGGAGCTTTACACTGGATGGATGAGCGTATCTCAAATACCTCAAAGACACATCCAAAATTTGGCAAATGTTGCAAGTGAGGAAAGGTGGCCCTTCCAATACTTGAGCCAGTCCCTCACACTTTAAGATCTCTCCTGGAGGGTAATACAGACAACAGCAGGGAATTTCTCAAGAATATTCGTGCCTATAATAATACTTTTGCATTTACATCACTGGGTGTCAATTTGGATGAGTCTGTCTTACAGGGTGGTGGAGGCCCATATGTCTTCAAAATCCATGGTGAATTGTATCACCAGCATGGTTCCTTGATTCCTTACACAGAAGGTGGATCACGTAGTTATGCTCAGATTTACATCCATGATCCTGCATTGGCACAGGAGGATGGACTGATGCAGGCATTGCAGCACAGGCAGAATCATAGGGCAAATCGAAGCCTAAACAACCAAACCTTTTCTGACTTGCAAGATATGATGGAACAATATAATCCATTTATAGAACTCTATCACCAGGCACATGAGCGATTAAGAACACAGGCAGAGACTCCAAGGTTACATGTCAGGCTGAGCTACAAAGCTTTTAATGATCCCAGACGGTACAATCTTCCAACCGGTGATGGACTTGCAGTCATTCTCCCTGGAGATGGTGATACAGGTCATGGTGATCCAAGGGATATTATTGTTCAGAGGAGAGGGGGCCAGTTCCATCATGTGCATGATGCACAAGCCATTTATACATCCCTTCATTATGTCATGCTCTTCCCCAGGGGTGAGCGTGGGTGGTCATGGGATATTCCCTATGCAAATCAAAATTGGCAGCCCCAACCTGGACAGCAGGATGAAGGTGAAGATGAAGAAAAAAGTCGGAAAGTGACCCAATGTGAATATTATGCCTATCGCCTATTTCCCAGAGCATATGAAGCCATGACCCTTTTTTATGCACAAAAGCTATTCCAGCAGTATTGTCAATGCTTGGGCAGTAACAGAGCAGCGCAGATTGAGATTTCTCAGGGATAATCAACCAAGGCTACGTGCAGAACTCTACAACCAGGCGGTTGATGCATTTACAAATCAAGATGTCAATATGGATGCCAATAGTATTGGCCAAAGGGTCATACTCCCTTCTACATTTACTGGCAGTTCAAGAGATATGAGACAAAGTCTACAAAATTCATTTGCAATTGCGCGCAAGTATGGCAATGCCAGCTGCTTCATTACCATGACTGCTAATCCCAAGTGGAAAGAGGTTACTGATGAATTGCTTCCTGGACAGACTGCTGCTGATCGTCCTGATTTGGTCTCCCGTGTCTTTGCTGCCAAGAAGGCTAAGCTGCTCAAGATGATCACAGATGACCACATCTTTGGTAGAACAGTAGCACATATCCATGTCATTGAATTCCAAAAGCGGGGTCTTCCACACATGCACTGCCTCATATGGTTTGATGACCAGAATAAGCCAAGGACATCAGAAGATGTTGACTCATTTGTTTCTGCCTGTTTTCCAGATCCTGAAACACATCCCAGACTCTTTAATTTAGTAGGTCAACTCATGACCCATGGCCCCTGTGGAGCTGAACATCCAAATGCTGCCTGTATGGTTGATAAAAAGTGCAGTAAATACTATCCAAAGGATTGGTGTGAAACCACCATTGTCAATGAGGAAGGCTATCCAACATATGCTTGCCCCAACAATGGAAGGGTTTATGAAACTCCCAAGTTTACATATGATAATAGATATGTTGTCCCTTACTCCCCCATTTTGATTCTCACCTTTGAATGCCACATCAATGTAGAGTTGACTTTTACCAATAGGTCAATGAAGTATATGCATAAATACTGTTACAAGGGCCATGATCGCACAACTATGGAATTTGGAACAACACCAGATGAGATTCAACAGTACCTTGATGCCCGTTATGTCAGTGCACATGAATCTGTCTGGCAATTAATGCGTAATGAAATCCACACCCAAGTTCCTGCAGTAATGGCACTTGGAGTCCATCTCCCTGGGGAAAACACTGTACTTTTTGATGGTGATCAAGGTCCTGCTGAGGCTTTACAAAGGGCAGAGCTTTCAGGGACAACTCTCATGGCTTATTTTGAAGCTAATGCCAAGGGTCTCATTGGTTATAATGGACAGTGTGCCCAGGATACATTTTATATGGACTTTCCTGAGTATTTCACATATGTACCCAAGAGGAAATCATGGAAGCCACGTCAAAGTGGGTTTTCCATAGGGTGTATTCATTTTGTTAACATTGCCAGTGGGGAAAGATTCCACCTCCGTACATTGCTCACTGTTGTCAAAGGTGCCACCTCATTTGAACAGCTCAGGACCTTTCAGGGTGAGACCTATCCTATATTTCAACAAGCCTGTGTAGCACGTGGTTTGCTTGAATATGACCGTCAGTGGCACATGTGCCTCACAGAAGCCAGTCACATAGAGTCTGGGTTTCAACTTCGCAGGTTGTTTGCCATCATTTTGACCATGTCCTCCCCTGCACAACCCCATGAACTCTGGAATGACTTTAAAGTATTTCTTTGTGATGATTTGGAGTTCATACTTCGGCAAACACATGGCATTGACAATCCATCACCAATCCAAGTTTATGACTTTGGTCTCTATGAAATTGATAAGATCCTATGCTATTCTGGAAAGTCCCTCTCACACTATCCAACCATGCCAAACTGCACTGATAATTGGGATGCCATTGTTGGCAACCATCTAATTAAGGAGCAAAAGAGTTATAATATTCAACATGAGCTTGCCAGTGCCCAAGCTAATATTGAAAAGTGCAATCCTGAACAACATGCTGCCTTTGAGACTATCATGAAGGCAGTGGATGAGCAACAAGAAGGCAAATTGTCCTTTGTCAATGGTCCAGGAGGCACTGGCAAGTCCTTTGTATGGAATACTCTGGCACATGCATGTAGGGCCAAGGGCTACATTGTGCTTTGTGTGGCATCTTCTGGAATTGCATCAATGATTCTCAAGGGTGGTCGCACTTCTCACAGTACATTTTCAATCCCTGTTCCTTGTGAGAAGGATGCTCTATGTCATATCAAAAAGGGTTCAGAAAAAGCAGAGCTTATGAAGAATGTCTGACTGATTATCTGGGATGAAGTTCCAATGCAGTCACGTTTTACATGTGTTGACAGAACCCTGAGGGATTTATTAGACAAGGAGGATCTTCCCTTTGGAGGGATTCCCATTGCCTGGGGAGATGACTTCCAGCAGACTTTGCCTGTTGTACCAAAGGGTTCAAAAGAACAGATCATTGGACAATGCATCCAGAAATCAGAACTCTGGAAGCATATCAAGGTACTCTTCTTGAAAAAGAATATGCGGGTGGACCAGGATGATCCAGACAGTCAACAGTTTGCTCAGTGGCTATTGGATATAGGCCATGGAAAGGATTTACCTTTGGATCATACAATGGATATTCCTCCCCATATGATCTGTGGTCCAGAAATGTCAGATCTAATTGCTGAGATATATCCAGACATCCATGTGGATAGAGACCACGAGATTGGCAAGATGAAGACTTCTTAGACCAGGCAATTCTGTGTCCAAGGAATTCAGGGGTTGATGAGATTAATTCAGAACTTCTGAATAAATTCCCTGGGGAGAGTCGTGTGTACCACAGTGCTGATACTGCAGAGGGAGACAGTGAGACAGAGATGTATCCTGTAGAGTATTTGAACAGCCTGAATTTTGGTGGAATCTCACCGAGTCAACTTGAGGTGAAGCCAGGAGTGCCATTGATGCTATTACGGAACATAGATCCACAGAGGGGGCTTTTCAATGGGACACGATTGTGATTGGTGAACATGGAAAATCATTTGCTTCAAGTGCGGATCCTAACTGGACCATGTACTGGAAAAATGGCATTTCTTTCACGGATCAAAATAATTACAAATGATGATCAACTGCCATTTAAACTGCATCGTATTCAGTTTCCAGTGCGGTTAGCATTTGCAATGATGATTAACAAGTCACAGGGACAGTCTTTGAAAGTGGTGGGAATAGATTTGAGAATGGCAGTGTTTGGACATGGGCAATTGTATGTGGGACTTTCAAGGGGAAGAAGTTGGAATAGAATAAAAATATTATTAAAAGAGACAAAGAGAACAGCAAATATAGTGTACAAAGATGTATTATTACATTGAAGTTTTAATGTATTTTGATTGATTGTTTCTAACTTTTCTAACTTCTAACAGTGATTGTGATATGTAAATACTTAGAAATGCTCAGAAATACTTAGAAGTGCTGAGAAATACTTAAGAGTCATGGACGCGGGGGGGTTTGGGGGGCTTTGCCCCCCAACAAGCCGGAGCCTGCAGCGAAGTTGTGGGGCAGGTCACGAAGTGACCGCCCCGCAGCGTAGCAAGGGTTCCCAGGCTTGTCATATAAAGTAAAGTTGTACGGTGGGTGGTGGGTCCCGTTTTCCTTTTTTGGTACTGAGGGCGCCGCCAGGCGCCCGAGCCCCCATCATGGCACCACTAGGCGCCATGACATAAGCACCAAGTGGTGTGTGAGCACAGAGGCATTTCTGTGCCGGCGCGGAAGCAATTTTGCAATCGTGGGAGCATTTTGGCCACCGCGGGACCTTTTCGGAACCTTTTGTGATGCTGTGGGAGCTTTTCGCGAGCTTTTTCAATGCCACAGGCATGTGTACAGGCACGGCACATCTACGGTGCACCCACTCCCATCCACAGCGCACCCATCCACGGCGCACCCCATCCACGGTGCACCCCATCCATGGCGCACCCATCCACAGTGCACCCATCCATGGCGCACCTGCTCCCATCCACGGCGCACCCATCCACAGTGCACCTGCTCCCATCCACGGCACACCCATCCATGGCGCACCTGCTCCCATCCATGGCACACACATCCACCGTGCACCCATCCACTGCGCACCCATCCAACATGCACCCATCCATGGGCACCCATCGCGCACCCATCCACCACGCACCTGCACCCATCCACTGCGCACCCACTCACATTCACAGCGCACCCTCTCTCTTTCCTCCAGGTGATGCGTGTACTCTTTCCTTCTCCCTCTGTCCTGTGCTAATCCGCCTCCTCTCTCTTTCCTCCAGCGAGTGTGTGTACCATTTCCTTCTCTGTTCTCCTCTGATTGACCTCTTCTCTCTTTTGTCCACCCGGTGCGTGTACCATTTCCTCTTTCTTTGTCCTCTGATCATCCTCCTCTCTTTCCTCCAGGTGCGTGTACTGTTTCCTTCTCTCTCCGTCCTCCTCTCATTGGGACCCTCTCTCTTTCCTCCAGCCGGTGCATCTACCATTTCCTTCTTCCTCTGTCCTGCACTGATTTACCTCCTCTCTCTTTCCTCCAGCTGGTGCGCATTCCATTTCCCTCTCTCTCTGTCCTCTTCTGATTGGCCCTCTCTCTTTCCTCCAGCCGGTGCGCATTCCCTTTCCCCTCTCTCTTTGTCCTCCTCTGATTGTCCCCCTCTCTTTCCTTCAGCCGGTGCACGTTCCATTTCCCTCTCTCTCTGTCCTCTTCTGATTGGCCCCCTCTCTTTCCTCCAGGTGTGTGTACCGTTTCCTTCTCTCTCCGTCCTCCTCTCATCGGGACCCTCTCTCTTTCCTCCAGCCGGTGCGTGTTCCATTTCCCTCTCTCTCTGTCCTCTTCTGATCGGCCCCCTCTCTTTCCTCCAGCTGGTGCGTGTACTGCTCCTTCTCCCTCTGTCCTCCTCTCTTTCCTCCAGCCGGTGCATGTACCATTTCCTCCTCCCTTCATCCTCCTCTCTCTTTCCTCTAGGAGGTGTGTGTACCGTTTCCTTCTCTCTTCGTCCTCTGATTGGCCTCCTCTCTCTTTCCTCTAGCCACTGCATGTACCGTTTCCTTCTCCCTTTGTCCTCCTCTCTCTTTTCTCCAGGAGGTCCGTGTCCACTTTCCTCCTCCCTCCGTCCTGCTCTGATTGGCCTTCTCTCTCCTTCCCCCAGCGAGTGCGTGTACTATTTCCTTCTCTCTCCATCCTGCTCTGATCTGCCCTCTCTCTTCCCTCCAGGTGGTTTGTGCACCCTTTCCTTCTCTTTTCATCCTGCCCTGATTGGCCTCCATTCTCTTTCCTCCAGCCAGTGCGTATTCCTCTGATTGGCCTCCTCTCTTTCCTGCAGTATGTGTCTACCATTTCCTTCTTCTACCATCCTCCTCTGACCAGCCCTCTCTTTCCTCCAGGTGGTGTGTGTACCCTTGCTTCAGTGAGTGTGTGTACTATTTCCTTCTCTCTTTGTCCAGCTGCTGTGTGTACTGTTTCCTTCTTCCTCCGTCCCCCTCTGATCGACCTCAATAAAAAATCAGAATAATTCAAATAAAATATAATAAATGAATATAAAATGTTTAAAAATAAAATAAATCGAAATGAAAAACAATAAAATAAAATAAAATTCAATAAATCAAAATAAAATACATTAAATCAAAATAAATAAATTGAGTGACCACAGTAATTACTCGCAGTTGAGAGTCAATTTAACCACTCTTTCCATTTGTAATCATTGTTTCCTTTTGTAACCATTGTCTCCTTTGTAACCATTGTTTCCTTTGTAACCTTTGTTTCCTTTTGTAACTGTTGTTTTCTTTTCCCTTTGTCACAGTTGTTCCCTTTTGTAACCGTTGATTCCTTTGTAACTGTTGATTCCTTTGTAACCGTTGATTCCTTTGTAACCGTTGATTCCTTTGTAACCGTTGATTCCTTTGTAACCGTTGATTCCTTTGTAACCGTTGATTTCTTTTGTAACTGTTGATTTCTTTTGTAACCTTTGATTTCTTTTGTAACCTTTGTATCCTTCCTTTGTAACCGGTGTTTTCTATGTAACCGTTGTTTCCTTTATAACACTCTCCATTCCCTGAACACTTTCTGTCTAACGCGACTTTCCATTCTAATGCAACTTTCCATTCTAATGCAACTTTCCGTTCTAAAGTGACTTTCTGTTCTAAAGTGACTTTCTGTTCTAAAGTGACTTTCTGTTCTAAAGTGACTTTCTGTTCTAAAGTGACTTTCTGTTCTAAAGTGACTTTCTGTTCTAAAGTGACTTTCTGTTCTAAAGTGACTTTCTGTTCTAAAGTGACTTTCTGTTCTAAAGTGACTTTCTGTTCTAAAGTGACTTTCTGTTCTAAAGTGACTTTCTGTTCTAAAGTGACTTTCTGTTCTAAAGTGACTTTCTGTTCTAAAGTGACTTTCTGTTCTAAAGTGACTTTCTGTTCTAAAGTGACTTTCTGTTCTAAAGTGACTTTCTGTTCTAAAGTGACTTTCTGTTCTAAAGTGACTTTCTGTTCTAAAGTGACTTTCTGTTCTAAAGTGACTTTCTGTTCTAAAGTGACTTTCTGTTCTAAAGTGACTTTCTGTTCTAAAGTGACTTTCTGTTCTAAAGTGACTTTCTGTTCTAAAGTGACTTTCTGTTCTAAAGTGACTTTCTGTTCTAAAGTGACTTTCTGTTCTAACAGCTTCCCTTTTGGAACAATGGGCCTCAGAAATACTTAAGAGTTGTCGATGCGGGGGGGTTTGGGGGCTTCGCCCCCCAACAAGCCGGAGCCCGCAGCAAAGTTGTGGGGCAGGTCACGAAGTGACCGCCCCACAGCGTAGCAAGGGTTCCCAGGCTTGTCAATATATAGTAAAGTTGCTTGGTGCGTGGTGGGCATTTTTGGGCGCCGAAGGCGCCCTAATTCGTGAGGGCACGGAGTGCCCGAGCTTCTTCCCCCATCAGGGTCGAAAAATCCCGATGAGGGCGCATCAGTGCCCGAAGCTTCTGTGTGGGAGAGTCTGACTAATATTAGCACCGGAACATTATTAGTCATCACGGGAGCAAATACGGAGCCTTTTTGGCATTCGTGGGAGCATTTCTGCACTCGCAGGAGCTTTCTTGGCGCCGCGGGAGTATTCCTCGCGTGTGGGAACATTTTTGGGCCTTAGCCGTGGGAAGCCCGGAAGCCCGCTGTAAAGCCTTGAGGCTGCCACAGCTTCTCCTTTCCCCTCTCCCTCCCCTAGCTTTTTGCTCCTTAATTTGTGAGGGGTTACTTTTTGGAATATTTCTTGAGGGCTTTGGGCTCATACCAAGGTGTGTTGAGGCCTCTATTTAATTGCATTAAATTTCACTTTTTTAATAATTAAATATATTATTCTGCAGTCAGAGTCTCACCATCCACTGGCCCTGGACCCTCCATATTGAACATTTATCATCTCTGAAGCCTTCCTCAACTCCTCAGGCAATATAAAAGCTGTGGTGAGCTCCTATCTATTATTATTTAATTTTCGCTTTTTTTAATGATTAAATAATTTATTTGCAGTCAAATTACCCTTTCCTGGGTATTATTCTCATTGGGATATACAGTCTGAAGGCTCCCCTACAATCCCAGGTATGTTTTGGGCTTTATCATGCTGTTTTAATTTATTTATGCATTATTCTTCATGTTTTTGGCCTATTTTAAACTTATTTCTCTGAATTTTGGTTCCCTGGGACTTTTCATTACTTATTTGAGTCCTATCTGTGAGTATAGGTGGAGTACTGAAGGTGAG
This sequence comes from Hysterangium stoloniferum, assembly GCA_015178975.1. Classification (NCBI taxonomy): domain Eukaryota; kingdom Fungi; phylum Basidiomycota; class Agaricomycetes; order Hysterangiales; family Hysterangiaceae; genus Hysterangium; species Hysterangium stoloniferum. The sequence goes on from WHVD01000245.1 coordinate 50,999, forward strand.
TCCTGTCCCTATAATTAATTTTGTCTTTTTTGACTTAGATATTATTCATACAGTGAAGTTGACCCTCTATTCTGTGCCTCATTCTTACTGGAAGATATAACATACTTCCAGGTTAGTATTAGTACTTTCTCTCATGCTGTTAAAAAAAAAATATTTATGCATTATTTTTCGCATTTTTGGGCTATTTTAGACCTATTTGTCTGAACTCCCTTTCTCTGGCACTCTCTACTGTTTTTGTGACTGCTCCCTATTGGTATAAGTGGAGTATTGAAAGTGTGTCCTTTCCCTGTAATTGGTTTCACTATTTTCTACTTAGATATAATTTATACAGTTAGAATTGACCTTCCATTCTGTGGCTTTTGAAACAACTCCAGGTTAGTATTAATACCTTCTCTGAGACTATAAAAGATTATTCATGCTTTTCGTTTCATATTTTTGACCTATGTTAGCCTAATTGACTCCAACTCACTCCCCCTGCTCTCTTCCCCCCTCTTTTGCAGGCTTTCTGTCTCTGCTGCTACTGTTGTCATTGCTGTATTATTATGGATCGAACACCTGAGCGTGATCAGGAGGAGGAGCGAAGCCAGCGTAGGGCACAATTACAAATGACATCTCCATCTGATCGTCATCGACGTTTAACTGTGAATTCTAATATACCACTCCCTCCTCGACCATTTGGAGATCTCCCTGTTGGTAGAGGTCAACCTAATAACCCATTTTTGGTTGCTCAGCCAGGTGGCTCTACTGTAGGTGGCTCTACTACAGGTGGCTCTACTGCAGGTGGCTCTGCTGCAGGTGGCTCTGCTGCAGGTGGCTCTGCTGCAGGTGGCTCTGCTGCAGGTGGCTCTGCTGCAAGTGGCTCTGCTGCAAGTGGCTCTGCTGAAAATGGCTCTGCTCCAGTTCGCTCTGATACAATGACTGACTTGCTTAATCAGTATAGAGATTTGCCACCATTAATACCTGTTCGGCAGAGACAGAGGCAGAGGCGTGGACAAGGAAATGCAGTTACTCAAATGCAGCAACCAATTTTGCAGGTAGCACCACGTGTACAGCAGGGTCATCAACCAGCAAATGCACTTATTCAGCCACAGGCATCAGGTCATATACAAGGCAATGTAGCTGTAGCTGCTCAGCTGCAGCAACCAATTTTGCAATTAGCACCTGAAGCTGTCCAGCCTGTAGTTGGCTCTGCTGCAGTAGCTGCTCTGTATACTCAGCATAATCCTTTACCACAATTACATCAACCTGCTCAACTGCAGCCACCAGTTTTACAGTCAGCACCACATGCACAGCATGGTCATCAACCAGGAAATGTACCTGCACCAGTACAGCAAAATCATCCACAAGTCCAGGCACAGCTACCCATTTTGCAGTTAGCACCACTACAGCATCACCATCTACCTGGAAATCAAGCTGCACAACAACAACAACTACCTATTTTGCAGTGGGCACCACCACAGCATCACCATCCACCTGGAAATCCAGCTGCACAACCACCACCACCACCACCTATTTTGCAGTGGGCACCACCACAGCTTCACCATCCACCTGGAAATCCAGTCCCACAACTTCAGGAACAGGTACCCATTTTGCAGTGGGCACCACCACAACTTCACCATCCACCTGAAAATCCAGTCCCACAACATCAGGCACAGGTACCCATTTTGCAATTAGCTCCACCACAGCCCCACCATCCACCTGGAAATCCAGTCCCACAACTTCAGGCACAGGTACCCATTTTGCAGTTAGCCCCACCACAACCCCACCATCCACCTGGAAATCCAGTTCCACAACAACAACAACAACCACCTATTGTGCAGTGGGCACCACCACAGATTCACTATCCACCTGGAAATCCAGTTCCACAACAGCTACAGCTATAGTTAGCCCCACCTCCAGCTATTCCCCCACCTCCAGCCATTTTACAGCCTGCAGCCATGCTTCCACCTCCACCTCCCATTCCACAATTACCTATTGGACGGCAACCTGTTGTGGAGGAGAGATTCACAAGACATGACTTGGGACCTATGAACATACAGTGTCCAGCCTGTGGAGCTTTGCACTGGATGGATGAGCGTGTGGCAAATAGCTCTAAGACACATCCAAAATTTGGCAAGTGTTGCAAGCAAGGAAAGGTGGCCCTTCCAATACTTGAGCCAGTCCCTCACACTTTAAGGTCTCTTATAGAAGGTAATACAGATAATAGCAGGGAATTTCTCAAGAATATTCGTGCCTATAATAATGCTTTTGCATTTACATCACTGGGTGTCAATTTGGATGAGTCTGTCTTGCAAGGTGGTGGTGGCCCATATGTCTTCAAAATCCATGGGGAATTGTATCACCAGCATGGTTCCTTGATTCCTTATGGAGAGGGTGTAGCACGTAGTTATGCTCAGCTTTACATCCATGATCCTGCATTGGCACAGGAGCATGGACAGATGCAGGCATTGCAGCAGAGGCAGAATCACAGGGCAAATAGAAGCCTAAACAACCAAACCTTTTCTGACTTGCAGGATATGATGGAGCAATATAATCCCTTTATACAACTCTATCGCCAGGCACATGAGCGATTGAGGACACAGGCAGAGACTCCAAGGTTGCATGTCAGGCTGAGCTACAAGGCTTTTAATGATCCCAGATGGTACAACCTTCCAACCGGTGATGAACTTGCAGTTATTCTTCCTAGAGAGGGTGACACAGGTCGTGGTGATCCAAGGGATATTATTGTTCAGAGGAGGGGGGGCCAGTTCCATCATGTCCATGAAGCACAGGCCATTTATACACCCCTTCATTATGTCGTGCTCTTCCCCAGGGGTGAGCGTGGTTGGTCATGGGATATTCCCTATGCAAATCAAAGTTGGCAGCCCCAGCCTGGACAGTAGGATGAAGGTGAAGATGAAGAAAAAAGTCGGAAAGTGACCCAATGTGAATATTATGCCTATCGCCTATTTCCCAGAGCATATGAAGCCATGACCCTTTTTTATGCACAAAAGCTATTCCAGCAGTATATTGTCAATGCTTGGGCAGTAACAGAGCAGCGCAGATTGAGATTTCTTAGGGATAATCAACCAAGGTTACGTGCAGAACTCTACAACCAGGTGGTTGATGCATTTACAAAACAGGATATCAGTACAGATGCCAATAGTATTGGCCAGAGGGTCATACTCCCTTCTACATTTACTGACAGTTCAAGGGATATGAGACAAAGTCTACAAATTTCATTTGCAATGGCACGCAAGTATGGCAATGCCAGCTGCTTCATCACCATGACAGCCAATCCCAAGTGGAAGGAGGTTACTGATGAATTGCTTCCTGGACAGACTGCTGCTGATTGTCCTGATTTGGTCTCCCGTGTCTTTGCTGCCAAGAAGGCTAAGTTGCTCAAGATGATTACAGAGGACCAGATCTTTGGGAGAACAGTAGCCCATATCCATGTCATTGAATTCCATAAGCGGGGTCTTCCACACATGCACTGCCTCATATGGTTTGATGACCAGAATAAGCCAAGGACATCAGAAGATGTTGACTCATTTGTTTCTGCCTGTTTTCCAGATCCTGAAACACATCCCAGACTATTGAATTTAGTAGGTCAACTCATGACCCATGGTCCCTGTGGAGCTGAACATCCAAATGCTGCCTGTATGGTTGACAAGAAGTGCAGTAAATACTATCCAAAGGATTGGTGTGAAGCCACCGTTGTCAATGAGGAAGGCTATCCAACATATGCTCGCCCCAACAATGGAAGAGTTTATGAAACTCCCAAGTTTACATATGACAACAGACATGTTGTCCCTTACTCCCCCATTTTGATTCTCACCTTTGAATGCCACATCAATGTAGAGTTGACCTTTACCAATAGGTCAATGAAGTACATGCATAAATACTGCTACAAGGGCCATGATCGTACAACTATGGAATTTGGAAGGACACCAGATGAGATTCAACAGTACCTTGATGCACGTTATGTCAGTGCACATGAGTCTGTCTGGCGGTTAATGTGTAATGAACTCCACACCCAGGTTCCTGCAGTAATGGCACTTAAAGTCCATCTCCCTGGGGAAAACACTGTACTTTTTGATGGTGATCAAGGTCCTGCTGAGGCTTTACAAAGGGCAGAGCTTTCAGGGACAACTCTTATGGCCTATTTTGAAGCTAATGCCAAAGGTCTCATTGGTTATAATGGACAGTGTGCCCAGGATACATTTTATATGGATTTTCCTGAGTATTTCAAATTTGTACCCAAGAAGAAATCATGGAAGCCACATCAAAGTGGGTTTTCAATAGGGCATATTCATTTTGTCAATATTGCCAGTGGGGAAAGATTCCACCTACATACTTTGCTCACTGTTGTCAAAGGTGCCACTTCATTTGAACAGCTCAGGACCTTTCAGGGTGAGACTTATCCTACATTTCAACAAGCCTGTGTGGCACGTGGTTTGCTTGAAGATGACCACCAGTGGCACATGTGCCTCAGAGAAGCCAGTGGTATACAATCTGGGTTTCAACTGAGGAGGTTATTTGCCATCATTTTGACCATGTCCTCCCCTGCACAACCCCATGAACTCTGGAATGACTTCAAAGTATTTCTTTGTGATGATTTGGAGTTCATACTTCAGCAAAAACATGGTATTGAGAATCCATCACCAATCCAGGTTTATGACTTTGGTCTCTATGAAATTGATAAGATCCTACGCTATTCTGGAACGTCCCTCTCATACTATCCAACCATGCCAAACTGCACTGATAATTGGGATACCATTGTTGGCAACCATCTCATTAAGGAGCAAAAGAGTTATAATATTCAACATGAGCTTGCCAGTGCCCAAGCTAATCTTGAAAAGTGCAATCCTGAACAACATGCTGCCTTTGAGACTATCATGAAGGCAGTGAATGAGCAACAAGAAGGCAAATTGTTCTTTGTCAATGGTCCAGGAGGCACTGGCAAGTCCTTTGTATGGAATACTCTGGCACATGCATGTAGGGCCAAGGGCTACATTGTGCTTTGTGTGGCATCCTCTGGAATTGCATCAATGATTCTCAAGGGTGGTCGTACTTCTCACAGCACATTTTCAATCCCTGTTCCCTGTGAGAAGGATGCTCTATGTCATATCAAAAAGGGATCACAAAAGGCAGAACTCATGAAGGAAGTGCGACTGATTATCTGGCATGAAGTTCCTATGCAGTCATGTTTCACATGTGAGGCAGTTGACAGAACCCTAAGGGATTTATTAGACAAGGAGGATGTTCCCTTTGGGGGGATTCCTGTTGCCTGGGGAGGTGACTTCCAGCAGACTTTGCCTGTTGTACCCAAGGGTTCAAAAGAACAGATCATTGGACAATGTATCCAGAAATCAGAACTCTGGAAGCATATCAAGATACTATTCTTGAAAAAGAATATGCGGGTGGATCAGGATGATCCAGAAAGTGAACAGTTTGCTCAGTGGCTCTTGGATGTAGGCCATGGAAAGGATTTGCCTTTATCATACAATGGATATCCCTCCTCATATGATCTGTGGTCCAGAAATGTCTGATCTAATTGCTGAGATATATCCAGACATCCATGTGGATAGAGACCAAAGAGATTGGCAAGATGAAGACTTCTTAGACCGGGCAATTCTGTGTCCAAGAAATTCAGAGGTGGATGAAATTAATTCAGAACTTCTGAATAAATTTCCAGGGGAGAGTCGGATGTACCACAGTGCTGATACTGCAGAGGGAGACAGCGAGACAGAGATGTATCCTGTAGAGTATTTGAACAGCCTGAACTTTGGTGGAATCTCTCCAAGTCGACTTGAGATGAAGCCAGGAGTACCTTTGATGCTGTTATGGAATATAGATCCACAGAGGGGACTTTTCAATGGGACACGATTGCAACTGTTGAAAATGGAAAATAATTTGCTTCAAGTGCGGATCCTAACTGGACCATGTACTGGGCAACCTGCATTTATTTCACGGGTGAAAATCATTACAAATGATGATCAACTGCCATTTAAACTGCATCGTATTCAGTTTCCAGTGCGGTTAGCATTTGCAATGACTATTAACAAGTCACAGGGACAGTCTTTGAAGGTGGTGGGAATAGATTTGAGAATGGCAGTATTTGGACATGGACAATTGTATGTGGGACTTTCAAGAGGAAGAAGTTGGAATAGGATAAAAATATTATTAAAGGAGAAAAAGAGAACTGCGAATATAGTGTACAAAGATGTATTATTAGATTGAAGATTTAATGTATTTTGTTTGATTGAAAATCTGTAAGAGTATGATAAAAACTTAGAAGTACACAGAAATACTTAAAAGTTGTCGACGTGGGGGGGTTCGCCCCCAACAAGCCGGAGCCCGCAGCGGAGTTGTGGGGCCAGTCGCAAAGCGACTGCCCCGCAACATAGCAAGGGTTCCCAGGCTTGTCCAATAAGTGAAAGTAGCATGGTGGGTCCGTGGGTGCTTTGAGGCACCGGGCCCGCCCGTAAAAGGCAGGTAAAAGGTACCATCAGCTTAGTCACCTCCTTAGTCAGCACGAAATCCACCGTGCACCCATCCACCACGCACCCATCCACGCACCCACTCCCATTCACAGCGCACCCTCTCTCTTTCCTCCAGGTGATGCGTGTACTCTTTCCTTCTCCCTCCGTCCTGTGCTAATCCACCTCCTCTCTCTTTCCTCCAGTGAGTGTGTGTACTATTTCCTTCTCTCTCTGTCCTCCTCTGATTGACCTCTTCTCTCTTTTGTCCAGCTGGTGCGTGTACCATTTCCTCTTTCTTTGTCCTCTGATCATCCTCCTCTCTTTCCTCCAGGTGCGTGTACTGTTTCCTTCTCTCTCCATCCTCCACTCATCAGGACCCTCTCTCTTTCCTCCAGCCGGTGCGTCTGCCATTTCCTTCTTCCTCTGTCCTGCACTGATTTGCCTCCTCTCTCTTTCCTCCAGCCGGTGCGCATTCCATTTCCCTCTCTCTCTGTCCTCTTCTGATTGGCTCCCTCTCTTTCCTCCAGCCGGTGTGCATTCCCTTTCCCTCTCTCTGTCCTCTTCTGATTGGCCCCCTCTCTTTCCTCCAGCATTATCCCCTTCTCTTTCCTCCAGCCAGTGCGCACTCCCTTTCCCCTCTCTTTGTCCTCCTCTGATTCTCCCCCTCTCTTTACTCCAGCCAGTGTGTCTACCATTTCCTTCTTCCTCTGTTCTGCGCTGATTTGCCTCCTCTCTCTTTCCTCCAGCTGGTGTGCGTTCCATTTCCCTCTCTCTCTGTCCTCTTCTGATTGGCCCCCTCTCTTTCCTCCAGCCGGTGCGTGTACTGCTCCTTCTCCCTTTGTCCTCCTCTCTCGTTCCTCCAGCCGGTGTGTGTACTGCTCTTTCTCCCTCTGTCCTCCTCTCTCTTTCCTCCAGCCAGTGCATGTACCGTTTCCTCCTCCCTTTGTCCTCCTCTGATCGGCCTCCTCTCTCTGTCCTCCAGGAGGTGTGTGTACCGTTTCCTTCTCCCTTTGTCCTCCTCTGATCGGCCTCCTCTCTTTCCTCCAGGAGGTGTGTGTACTGTTTCATTCTCCCTTTGTCCTCCTCTGATTGGCCTCCTCTCTCTTTCCTCCAGGAGGTGCGTGTACCATTTCCTTCTCCCTTCATCCTCCTCTCTCTTTTCTCCACGAGATGTGTCCCCTTTCCTCCTCCCTCCGTCCTGCTCTGATTCACCTCCTCTCTCTTTCCTCCAGCGAGTGCGTGTACTATTTCCTTCTCTCTCCATCCTACTCTGATCGGCCCTCCCTCTTCCCTCCAGGTGGTTTGTGTACCCTTCCTTCTCTTTTTGTCCTGCCCTGATTGGCCTCCATTCTCTTTCCTCCAGCCAGTGCATGTTCCTCTGATTGGCCTCCTCTCTTTCCTGCAGTGTGTGTCTACCATTTCCTTCTTCCACCATCCTCCTCTGACCAGCCCTCTCTTTCCTCCAGGTTGTGTGTGTACCCTTTCTTCAGTGAGTGTGTACTATTTCCTTCTCTCTTTGTCCAGCTGCTGTGTGTACTGTTTCCTTCTTCCTCCGTCCCCCTCTGATCAGCCTCAATAAAATCAGAATAATTCAAATAAAATATAATAAATGAATATAAAATGTTTTAAAATAAAATAAATTGAAATGAAAAACAATAAAATAAAATAAAATTCAATACATTGAAATAAAATTCAATACATTGAAATAAAATTCAATACATTGAAATAAAATTCAATACATTGAAATAAAATACATAAATTGAGTGACCACAGTAATTACTTGCAGTTGAGAGTTTTAACCACTCCATTTGTAACCATTGTTTCCTTTTGTAACCATTGTCTCCTTTGTAACCATTGTTTCCTGTGTAACTGTTGTTTCCTTTTGTAACCATTGTCTCCTTTGTAACCGTTGTTTCCTTTTGGGGCTGTGGCTCCCATTTGTGACTGATGTTTCTGTTCTTAGAACACTTTCTGTTCTTAGAACACTTTCTGTTCTTAGAACACTTTCTGTTCTTAGAACACTTTCTGTTCTTAGAACACTTTCTGTTCTTAGAACACTTTCTGTTCTTACAACACTTTCTGTTCTTACAACACTTTCTGTTCTTAGAACACTTTCCGCTCTTACAACACTTTCCATCCTCTGAACACTTTCCGCTCTTAGAACACTTTCCATCCTCTGAACACTTTCCACTCTTAGAACACATTCCGTTCTCTGAACAAGTTCCGTTCTCTGAACAGGTTCCGTTCTCTGAACAGGTTCCATTCTCTAAACAGGTTCCGTTCTCTAAACACATTCCGTTCAAACAATGAGTCTCAGAAATACTTAAAAGTTGTCGATGTGGGGGGGTTTGCGGGGCAAAGCCCCCCAACAAGCTGGAGCCCGCAGCGAAGTTGTGGGGCTGGTCGTGTAATGTATTCATGGATTCTCTTAGATAGCTCAATAAATGCTATAGTGTCACAGAGCTTCAACAACAAAACAAGCAAAGGTCCAGTAATTTAAATACTGATAGATTAATGAGCTGCGCTATGAAGCTTAAACAACTCAAATCAATGCTTATTTTGATTATTGAAAGGTTCAATAGAACTGTGTATGACTCTTTTAGCAAATAAAAGAACTATTCCTTGAGAATAGGGGCTGGAAGCTGAATATATGCGCAGTAACTTGGCAGAGACTTGATATAAGAGCTTCGGATTCTTGTATGCTTATTTGTAACTATTAATAGTTATTTAACAAGGTGTTAAATAATTTATTAATAGAGAAAATAATATGTATTGGATTATCTGAGTGCTTGTACTTGATTAATTCAATAAACTTAGGGCTGGGCCTTGAGTAATCTAGTATTGGCAGGGATTTCAGTAAGGATACTTAGATCATGGTGCCCTTGGCAAGTTTCTACGCAAGTATCTTACGCTGCCAAAACTGGGAAGACTAGTTCAAGACAGTGCTGATTTAGCGAGGTAGGGATACTTCAATCATTGAATATACTGGAAATACTCATGTCTGAGTCGTAGACCTACATATCTGCCTCAAATTCGGAGAAGAGTGACAGTGGTTTTAGAGAGTTTCCCGATATTTTCTTTCAGGAGCGGCAAAGGTCACACTATCAGGCTTATGACATTCTTGGCTTCGGCCTCATTATACCTTACTCACCCACTCGTCAACCCAAATCTCTATATGGTTTGCAGACAGATGTATGTGCTGCTCATCATCGGGAGCCCGATAACATAAATTATGACCAGGTTCGTTACATCCCCATCGTTCTCGAAGCTTCTCCCTGAATATCTCTCTCATCCAAGTCTTAATGATCTGGTCCCATCGCTCTGAACTCCATACACCTGTATATACAATTAGGTATGACCTCATATCTCGTGTTGCAACTGTATAGATTCAACTGGTTAACATCATGTGATAGTTATTATTAGATAGTTCCTGAGCAGATAGTCTTACAAATCAGTGCACAGACCATCTAGTACAGTATATAGTTAGTCCAGTTGAGGGGTAGAAACCTCAACTGGAAGCCCAGCTATATCACCGGTTTATATTCTCCACCGCTCTATCTAAGTTACTTAGTACCTAGATAGAGAGTCTCAAACTGTGATTCCCCGGCTTGCAGTTTATCCTAATACATTCAGGTATTGGATGATGAAAAAACGGCATAAACCGATAGGTGATTGTGGTAAGCACACATACCTTGATATGGGTAGGCTACGTTTCCAGTCACATGTTCATTACACACGACTACAAGACTCTACTTGACTCAACAATGGCAACTACTGTATCGCAAGATGACTGGCTCACCGTTAGGGCTATCCTACCATTTTGCAACACTTACCTGTGATTCCTTTTGCAAGATAATGATGGATGGATCGGTAGGTCTTGCTCACACTGCGCCTGTAAAATGTGTAAGTCTACAATTACTTTCTACTTATTTTATCTCTCTTATTATTAATGATCTAGTTAAGGACATGTCTTTGATGCAGCAATGACCAACACAAGGTATTTCTTTGGGGTCACTGCTGTCCATTCCGGCATGAACGAGGCTCTAAAGCCAAGAAAACCATGGAATTGAAGGCTGGGCCCCTCACTACATTTCCAAATGGTGTAACTATGAAAACTACTGCTCTACCAGCTGTTCAAAGCCCCCCTCGAGTTTTGTCCATTCGCAAGGTGATGCTTCACCTCCCACCTCTTTCCCAGCCTTATGCCACGAGTGAAAAACCGTCAAAGATGCTGCAAAACCTCGAAATCCAATCACCAACAGAACCAGCATCCCCCCCCCCCCCCTTGCAAATCCTGCACCCCCCAGTACCGTCCCTCGATTTGATACCCCACTATCCTCACCACCCACCCAAATGGACGATTCAGCATTTGTTCTTGATCTGTACCTCCAAAAACCCCCCTCTCCACCAAAAATAATGCCAGTTGCATTCCCTGCCAAGCAAAGTAGTGGGAGTACTAGGACTATAGCCCTGGATGGAGTGTGTGGTGAGCTGGCAGAGGATATTATGCACAACATCATTGTAGGTACAGCTGGTGGCCAAAAACACACTCATACACCATCCTTCGACAGTCCCAGGCAAGGAGAGATAGGATCTGGAGCAGGAGCTGATGGTGAGATAAGGAAGCATGCAAAAAAGGTCAGTTCACTCTGCGTCTTTACTACACTTTAGCTAATGTTCCAACAGGGATCAGCTTACATAGTCCCAGCCATTAAGACATATATTAATGAAGATACTGATCGCACAATACCTATGCAAAATCAACATGGACCTTAATGATCAAGGTAAGTATATTTTAAATTCCATTAGATGGTCTACTGACGTCTGCCCACTTGGTAGTGTCGTCAACTTTCAGAGCTAACTGGGGCATATGTTGTGACATTGTGTTACAACCGGACAATCCCGCCGGACTCTGGGTACTAACCTGTACGCCATCACACCCTACACGCACCAATTGTCTGTTTATAGGATTTCCTGCCCGGACTCCGTTACGTCAAGACTTGTTATATGTATGTTCGACCTCATTACGACACATATCAGTCACTGGACTTCCCCTGGACTCCGTCTCTGTCTATGTCCGCCTTCGTCCCATGCATCAGTCACCGGACCCCACTCAGAATCCTGTTACTGCTCTAATCGAGCCCCGTTCCCATTTTAGTCAAATGACCTGTCACGATTTAGGACTCCGCTCCCACTCCGTTTCCCATTATGGGTTATGCTTTGTCACGATTCGGACTCCGCTCTGTTCCATTCCATTCCTAACACCAAACTTGGTGTTTATTATTCCCGTTTTATGTTTTGTTAGTTTCGTTTTGTCATTACTGGATTTGGTATGTCATTCACTCCACGGTCTATATAAACTGGCAGATGTTGTACATACAATCCAGTCAGAAAATTAGCTTAGATTCCCCAGTAATCTAATACATTTTCCACTCTAAAACCCTACTTGATTCACACCACTCTCACTAGTTGGAGCCCACAGGCTCTGGTGTATCAATCTCTCTCACCAGTCTCAACTCACAACCCACAACCTCCGACTTATGACTCATGACCCACAACCCCTACCCGGACTCCCCGGGATTCCTGTCTGCCTGTCTGAAATTGGACAACACGATCTAGCGAGGGTGCAGCCTATAAGCTGAAGCCAAGTCCTACCAGATATCCTGCGGGTTTCTCCGGAGACCCGCCCTGTATGTATCCTAACACATTGGTTTCCCAGTATGTTATTCTTATGTTCATTCCATCTGAGTGATATGTCCTGTAGCTGATGCTTTTTTAAGTCCAGAAAGCCTTGGACGAGGAGCTTCGAAATTTTTTGTTTCAGATATTCTTAAAACGGATCAAGACAATGTGAGAGATATCAAGGAAAATATGGATGCTCTTGGGAGAATATTCATACACACTTGTGATGAACAACACTCTGGAGCACTCAAGTGGATCACAGAACATCATGAGAGGGCAGAAAAAGCTGAACAAGAAAAGGTATGACTGCAAGCAGAATGGGACAGAGTGGAATGGGAGAAGGAATGGGCACAGGCAGAAAAGAAAAGAGCAAACCGGGAGAAGGAGCAGGCAGAAGCTGTACTTGAGAGGAAGGAACAGGAACGAATGGAGCTTTTGCGTCAATTGGAGGAATTACATGCATCTATTTCAAAAAATGTTATATAAATCCATATAATTTCTACTTTTGTTTTATATTTTCCAAAGTAAGAGTTCGACATCTATTCATCACCTCCATGTATACCTTGAGATATTGGATAGCATGGTGCTGTGTCATATAGCTGACACTCTTGCAAATCTTAGCCGCTCCTGAATTACCAATTTCAGCTGCACTTGTATTAACTGATTGTAGGAGGGGATCATATTGCATAACAAAGCTGGCAGCACTTGCTTTGCTACATTTTGTGTGATCAGCAGTGTGAAATTCGTCAATTACAAACCATGTGTTGCAAAAAAAGGATGGTTCACGAATAAGGCAGTAGGAAGCCAGTTGGCAAGCAAAATCATAGACAATAATTTTGGGAGCAATAGGCCAGTGTGTGTATATTGCAGAGAAGACATAATTTCAGCCCTCAGCTGTGGGAATAATGTGGAATCCAAGACAAATCAAATGATGGCACCAGAGGACCATTAGACCACCAGTCAGGCCTGCCTTTTTATATTTATTGTAATACTTTCCACATTCTGTGTCTGTCTTGTTCATCTTCTCTTCAGTTAGACCATCATCCATAATATTGGGATAGTGGGGATGAATTCGGACTGGGGGCTTTCCATAGCAGCTACCTGTGATTCGCCAGTCTAGGTTTTCTAAATTAACATTGGCAGGTGGAACTTCATGACTTGAAAGATTGTTATAAACTTCAAGACACCATGATCCTAACCATCCAATGAGATTACAGAGTACCTCAGGATAGGATCCACCCCCAAATGCATGAATCACATTTCCAATTGCAGGGCACCAGAGAGGTAAATGTGCAGGGGCTAATAATCTCTTGTCCTTGAACTCCATGAGAAGTGAAATTGAAGATAAAGGAACCAATTGTAAAACAATGTCATCAGCAGCAATCTGATGACACCATGATTAAAAAACATTGTCACAGTATCACATAAATATTCAGTGACTTACTTGTTTGAGCAGTTCTTGTGTGGGAACTAGAATTTTATTATCTGATAATGTTAAATAGAGTTCCAGGAATTCTGTGAGTGGGGGAACCATCTTGTGTTGCTCAGCAGTCATGTTGAGGTATTGTGGTGGATATTTGAATGATATTATGTTCCAAACAACTTTTCGGAGTGCTAGTGATACCAATGTAGACTTTGAACCTGTTTTGAGAGAAACAGTTGAAATGATTGGATTTCTCTCTGATACCATGGTTGGTGGGCAAAGACCTGACATTGTCTTGTTGGATGAATAACCAATACTAACACCATCAGCAATAACAACATCAGGATATGGCCCACAGATAGGACATTTCATTCCTGAAGCCAGCACCTGAAGATCTGTAAATGCAAACCAGACCCTTGTGAAGGTCTCACCAGAACAGAATGAGACTGGGGAGTTGGAGCTTATGTAGAGTCTGCGTGTATTTGTGACAAAGGCAACAAAGGGATTTTCACATGTTGTGAAGACATTTGTGTACTGGTTTAACAATTCATGTGTAAATCCAAATGAATTGTTCCAATTGAATATTCCCATAGAGCCTAGGTCAGAGCCATAAAGTCTTCGGCTGTGTTTGCAAGAAATGCATTTTGATACTTGAATAGTCCATTCATACCCACATTGTAAGCCAAATATGATAAAGTTCTGCTTGAAAGTAGGAAGAGTTTGATCTGTAAAAAATGCTCCACAATGGCATTTGGCTGTATTGTATTATCAAGTGGAAAATAAGATGCAGGCAGTTCACTGGGTTGAGTTTCATAAACAAGTTCATCAGAAGGAAGCCTTGCCCATTGAGGGACTGGAATTGGCAAGTGTGAGATAGGATTTTTTACAAATCCAGGGACTTGGCAAACAGTTATATTTTCCTCACTGTCACCAGTTGGTGGGAAGGAACCCACTTCATGAATGGATTCTATGAATGTTCCTGTAGAATCTTTAATTCTGGCACCTGCAGCATATTATTGGGCCTGACTTTTATGGTGACAGCCTCCACATGTTGTGCATGACCTACAATGCCAGTATCCTTCATGTGTAAGACAGACAATAACACATTTGCCACCAGTCTTGAGCATATCAGGGGAACCCCGCACAGAAAAAATAAACCAATCCCTTTGGGTACCTTCTTTTAAAAGATATGCTAATGGAAACTGGACCTCAGAGACAGGCCTAATGCTCATAATGTGGTGCAGATGCCTTGATAATACCAGTGTATGTATACAATCATCAACTGGGCAGTCACACAAGAGAGAGGCTTGAGAGGGGGAAGTACAGTGACTCACAAAACCTTTCCAATATTTGGAGTTTGCATATTGGCAAACTGCTACCAGGGGAGAAAAAATAGTAAAAAATATCAAAAATTCATACTTGATAGCTAAACATGTATAGAATCATGGCCTAGAATATTATTACATAATATGTATTTTTGGGCATGCTAAAAATAGTTTAGTCAGGCCTACTCATTGGAAAGGTTTTGTGGCTGATGATTATGATGCAATATATACTATATTTTAATACTTGGTATACCCTCCCTTGGCTTTTATGACTGCCTCAACCCTCCTTGGCATGCTTTCAATTAACTTCTGACACTCAGAAGCTGGTATATCTTCCCACTCCTTCTCTATCCTCTCCCACAACTCCAGAATCCCACTTGGTGCAGTGTCATACTGTCACAGCTTTCTCTTCAAGTAATCCCATAGATGCTCAATTGGATTGAGGTCTGGGGATTGGGCAGGCCATGGTAGGACAGTCATTCCATTATTTTCAAACCATTCCTTTGCCTTTTTGCAGGTATGTTTTGGATCATTATCCTGCTGAAAGATGATTTTAGCAGGGTCCAACTGGTAATACCTGATGCTGTTTTGGAGGTCTTCATCCAAGATGCTTCTGTAAAGTTCCCCATCCATTCTACCCTCAATCCTGGTGGCATATCCCACACCCTCCCACATGAAGCACCCCCAAACCATGGCTGATCCTCCACCAAACTTCACTGTCCCTTGAACAAGCCTCTCATTCAGGCCTTCCCCAGTCTTTTTCCATGCCCATTTCCTCCCATCTGAGCCAAGGTGATTTATTTTAGTCTCATCAGACCACACAACCCTCCTCCAGTCATCTAAAGTCCAGTGCTGGTGGGCCAAAGCAAAGTCAAGCCTCTCCTTCATATGTCTCTTGGACAAAAGTGGCTTCTTCTTCTTCACAACTGCTTTCATCCCTGCTTTCATCAAGCTCCTCCGAACTGTCTCAGCTGAAATAGGGTTGTTGGTGATGGTCTGAAGTTTCTGGGCTATGTCCACTGCAGTTTCAGCCTTTCCAGATGTGATTAGATGGACTGCATGATGGATGTTGGTAGCAGAGAGCTTCTTGGGATGACCTCCAGTTGATTTGGGAAGGGTAGGAAGGTGCTTAGAGTGAAGTCTGGAGATAGTACCAATGCCAAAACCAGTGATTGAGGTAATGGATGGAGTGGAATGGCCAGCTTCAAGTAGAGAGATAATATATTGTTGTTGAGCAGGAGAGAGGGAGTGCATGATGGATTGCTGGGAATGTGAAGAGACAGTAATATCAAAATTGACTAGAGATCAACAAGTCATGTGACCATATTGAATAGAATCAACAAAGACATGTGATTTGGCCAGTTTATATAGTATATATTGTATCAAAATCATCAGCCACAAGACCTTTCCAATGAGTAGGCCTGACTAAACTATTTGTAGCATACCCAAAATGCATATTATGTAATAATACTCTAGACCATGATTCTATACATGTTTAGCTATCCAGTGTGAATTTTTGAAATTTGTTGCTATTTTCTCTCCCCTGGTAGCAGTCTGCCAATATACAAACTCCAAACATTGGAAAGGTTTTGTGAGTCACTGTAGGTGGGTATTGCACATACCAGTAACAATCTGTCTTATTTAAATATCAGTATTATGGGGAGACTATATTGCAAAAAGTAAATACCTTTAAAACCTGTAGCTTTTTATCCCAATCTTGAAGTACAAAGGTTGACTGATCAAGGTGGATTAGCCCTTCATCCACTATACAGCAATTCCAGTAAATATCTATTTCTTCCAATAGATCCTCCAGATCCTGATATAATTCTGGTGCAGATGGTGCAGTACACTCATCATCACAATTAGAGGTTGGGATGGTCATATTTGGTTCTGGACTGGTGGTTCTAGAAGGGTGGACATCCTGCCCACCATGAGATATGGGAATATTGCTTCCTATCCTACATCGTTTTGACCTGCTGTATACCTCCCAACCTATTTTCTGTTTTTGTTTGGAAGATGAATGAGGCCGTTCTTTGTAACTGAAGGCAGTTTGTCCTGTGGAACAACCTGTATATTAATGTTTATAGATGGCAAAGGAAGTTGCAACATAGTGTTTGGTGATTGATTCACCACTTCCAAGTCTATTTCGAATGTTTTATTTGTTCTTTTTTTCTGCTTCTTTTTGTGCGTATGCATTATGAAAGGGTGGGAGGATAAGGATGTCACAGCACTGCTGTTTTCGGGTATTACCAATGGTCAATATCGGAGTTGGTTATGTGCTGTTTTAGTATCAGCAGCTGACCCTCACTATGTTTCAGCTTACCAAAGGTCCCTTACATAATGCTGTTGGTAGAATGTTTTGACCTTCAGTCTGGCTAACGACTTCATTAGCATGTCAGCAGGATTATGGTCCGTGGATACATAGTGGATCAACACCAGCCTGCTTATTAGCAACTGGGCGAATAAAGTGGTATTGAATATCAATGTGTTTGGTACATTCGTCATTTTTGACAATTGGTATGGTGGATTGATTATCCCAATAGATTGTGATGGGGCGAGTAAGCGGCTGAGCAATTTTGGCTATAAATGCTCGTATCCATAGGGCCTCCTTCGTAGCATGAGTCGCAGCTATATATTCCACCTCCATCATTGATACCGCGATGATAGGTTGCTTTTTCGAGCTCCATGAGACGGCGCCTCCATCTATGGTAAAGATATACCCCGAGATTGAGTGCCTATGTTCTTGCGAGCCCCAATCTGCATCGGTGTAACCCTTGAGTGCATTCTGTGAGTCATTTTTTCTATCTCTGAATACCAACCACTGATCTATTGGCCTTTCCCTACATTCTGTCCTGTATAAGCATCCATTCTTGTTTATACTTTTATATATAATATACAATATTATTCTCCCCAAGTTTCAAACAGAAAAAGTGTGTAATTGTGGTGGAGGAGCTGATTCTTTAACAGAGGTCCAAATGTTAAATAAGAGGAAATAAGAAATTCTGAGTCTAGGAATAGCTTGCCCCATATATATATATATGGTGAATACAAAGTATTATATCTTACTTCCTCCCCATTATGGAGTTACATGGCAATTTATTTTTGGGACCAAAGCGGAATTTATTTATTGATTTTCAAACACCGCACTACGTACCCGGAACAGCTGTAAGCTATTGTGACTATAATCAGGAAGATAATAACATACCTCAGTCGACACGTAAGGGTGATTCGACTGAGGTATGGGTGTGTAACTGTCGTAGTTAAATACTCTTCGGTTAACGTGCGGCTGAGATGGTAATACGTGTGTTCTAAGGTACGGTATGGCTGGGTACTGTCATATAAGCTTGATACGGGATGGGACGGTGTTGTTTAGTGTCGTTGTGTAAGTTTAACTTAAGCTTGGGCGCACAAGTCTATTTCAACATTGTTGGATTTTGGGAATCTGATATGCGAGCAACAAGGAGCACGGACCATATAGGCGTATTAGTAAGCAGTTACTAGGCGTATACATATAAGGACGATACATGTATTGTAGTCCTTATCCGTTGTAACGAGAATCACTTCGTATTCCAACAATCATAAACATCGCCCGTTCTCTATCAGAATTTCATTTTGTAATAAGCGAAGATAAGGCATCGGCCACCGCCGTGGCACTCCACGCTCGGAATTTCAGGCCCTCCGCCGGAGTAGTTCTAAGATGGCTTCAAACGGTCTATAGAACGCACCTTCGACATCTCCTACAGTCCAACAACGACAGCGGATTTCATTTACCTCTGTGTCAAGCTCGTTGTACAAGAAGGTCAGCACGTCGTTGCCCACTTCTATACTTCACGTAGAATCAACGCTGGTACAACACTATCCTGTATCATCTTCAACTTCCAATTACTGCTGCCCACCATCTATACCTGCTGGTATCCAAAATGTCATTTTAAATGTCACCTGGAAATCGATCGGCTCTATCGGCAAAGGCCAGTCAACTCCAGGCTGCGAAGACTCTACTCAAGACCTTCCCCGTGGTGCCTCCCCGTCTCCAACCTTACCAAAGGATTTTGATTCATCCAAACATATCTCGTGTGAAATACCAACAATATTTCCTGTGTGAGACAGATGAGTCCATTACCCCCCCACCACCATTATACGACGACAAGAGAAGCTCAGGAGAAATGTATGCTATTTGGCTCGCCAATCGGGACGTTGCGCACGAGTGATGAGAGGATGCACCTAATTCCGATTGACGACTTCTCAGTTGTATCTCAAGGGGAGGTATGAAGGACTCACCGGGAACCGTTGAAGAATTATCCTCAGGGTTATTCATAATTCGCAGGGGAGCATCTTCATTCGTTCCATCTAGGAACTTGGCATGGCCATGATCTACATCCAATGACAACATATCAATTAATGGAACCAATAGTAGACTCAGTCACTCATGAGAAATTGTCGATAAATGATCCGCTGCGCCGTCAAGAGGTGGTAAGGATAGGTCTCAAGAATATAGCAGCAAGTCAGTGGTTGACCCAGAATTGAAAGTATGTCTATGTGCGACCACTCCGTGCAAATAAAAGGCGATTGACGCCCTTCCGTCCCATGTCACCGACCCTATTGTTCGAATCATCCCTTGATTCTTCGGACCGGTTATTGGAGGATTTTATCGATACGTCGTACCACAAACGAGGTGGAGATGATTCGATAAATTTCTGGAGTGAGTCATTCAAATCTTGCATTGTCTATAACTATATCAAGGTGTGTAACTAGGCCACTTGACCTCTTGTGGAACAGAGTCACCAGGGACACTTTTAAACGTTCCCTCCTCCAATATCGTTGAGAGATTACACTATGGCTCTCAGAATTTCAGTAAGCACCGCAATTGAGTGCGTTCGGTTGACTGGATTCCATTCCAATTGCCATGTTTGAATTATTTCAGTTAGAGGAGTAACGAAAAACAATCATTTCAGTCGATCTAATATTAAGGAACTCTTCTACAAGACACGTTGGACTCTTGAACATTAATTGTCCCCACCTGTTCCTTCCTATGCGTAGTCGCCACACCTTTCACTGATGTGTCGGTAGCATTGACGAATTCGACTTATGTCTCCATTTAAAGCCCCGGAACATAACTATGAGGGTTCCAGGCCGTTTTATCAAAAATAATACTGATGAGTTAGTCACCGCAATCATGCTAGCCAAGGAGAACCGCTAGATGTTACCTTTAACATTGGCGAGGACTCACAGTACCTCACAATCCTCAATCTGCTTTGCCATCGTCTCATCACATCGAACAGAGTTGCTGCATTATGCGCCGAAGAAATAATCGGGGTTACTCTGATCCTGATAGCTGGATCTTCCGACCTTGGTCTCGCGTCTCCCACGGTGCGCAGCTTCAATACCATCGCCATTCTTGTTTCTCTCCTTGTACATTGGGACGTGATCCGCGGCTCAATCAACGAAGCATCCATGATCGACTATGAAGGTCTAGTCCTCGCTGTCAATGCATTCTGATGCATCGTCGCCACACCACTCACCGGTGCGTCTGTGTCGTCTAATTTTAACATGGCCTCAGTTTTGATTTAATATGGAGGCCCAGGGGAAGGTCTTTCTCGATCAATTCCCCTCGATTTTCAACCCTCTCTCTTCACATTTCAACCACATCGGCAGGAGCAGTCCTATTGATCTTTTCTTAACTCGCTTTGTAACCGTATTTTCAAGCCACATAGTAGTATGATCCAATTTAAGAGTGCATACAGCCACTATTTCCCTCGCAGCATGCTCCACAGATCTTTCTCACACACATATTAAATATATTAAGTCCTAGTTGTGGCTAGAACCACATCGAATTCATTAATGACCATCCCATCATGTAGAATACCGCTACTAAATCTCGACGAAGCCCCGCCACCTTGGTTCCCACGTCACTTACCTAGGATCACACGAAGGAAGTCATTGAAGAAGAACAAAGAACAGTAGGAATAATCACTAATCCATAACAACATTTCTCTCGTTCACGCGAATCTTATCTTCAAAATCCATTTTCAATCTCCAGGGTGATCTTATAGCCCAAAACCTCGCAATAAACAAGGGCCTTTATCCCGTATTCAATATCGTGGTGGATGGAATAAACATAAACATGACATCCTTCAGGGGTCGTATTTATTTTTCGACGTAGTAATCACTGTATTGGAAATTTGTCGCCTTGCCAGCCTTCTTCAATGATAACACGGTGCTGCTCTCCACTCACATCAACTTGGGTAGTTTCCTTGCTTGTGGAGTCCTTAATACACTATCTTCACCATCTTTTCTCTTGCATATTGTCTTTCATTTGTGCATGACATTACCTCACCAGTCCATTTCTTAACTTTTATGAGTCTCCTATCCAGCTTCTATTGTGTTGCATTCACCAAGATGCATGGTTTCGAGATATTGCCGGCGCTGTATTGAGGGTTTCATTGGGCGACATACCCATGCATATAGCCTCATTTACACTTCATCTTGATTGGTACACGTCGAACTCACTGTCTCGGAGTATTGGCTCCTTGGAAACCTTCTTCAACGACAGCACGCTTCTCACCGATCACATCAACCAGCTGAATGTGGTTTTTTCGTTCATTGGGCCCATCGTACGGTACGTTCATTATATTTTATCTTCCAGCACCGTCTTACATCCACCCACGAAACCTTCCTACCAGTCTCATTCTGACCCACACGAGCCCCAGATTGGGCTATCCTGCTGTCTGGCGAAAAAGTAATCGAGTTGACTCTGAAGCTGATAGCTGGATCTTCCGAGCCAGAATCTGCGTGTTCCACAGTGCGCAGCGTCAATACCATCGCCATTCTCGTTTCCCTCCTTCCACATTGTGAGATTATGCGCGGCACGGCCAACGACAAATTCTTCAATTCCTTGCTTAAAACTTTAGATTTCACCGCGCGTGCCTTCCTTTGCGTGGTCGCCGGCACCTTCCACTCGTCTGTCGGTACGGTCTAATTAGACCCCCTTATCAGTGTTGAAGGCACATGGTTTCCCTGACAAAGGTCTTACACCATCGATTGGACACACTATCTAATCATTTCTCTTCGATGATGGCGACACATCTCAACCAAACCAGGATTGCAGCCGGGGTTGCAGATGTTATAAGTCTACATGGTTTGATCCTATGTAAGAATTATATAGTCACTTTTCATTATCGCCGCGAGCTCCTCAGTTGTCCCCATAAATGTGTTGAATACATTTGCACTAGCCGTGATTAGACTAACATTCGCATTTTAAAGTAAGGTATCACTGGAGGTCTGAAGAAGGTCTCCCCACCCCCAATTCGACGCATGTCTCGTTCAGGCTCATCACACCTTCAGGGTAATAATGTTCAATCGACAAGACCCATGATCTTCCCACCAAGGGCCTCCACACCGTGCGAGTCAATGTGCTGGGCGAATTCCTTAAACCAATTCTCTTCCATTGAAAACTTGACAATAAAGCTGCCATAGGCCGAGAAAATATAAGAACGTATACAGTCACTTTTCGCCGCCGCCGCGCGCTCTGCATGTTGCAGGCGTTGATGTTATACATGCCTTGAATACACTTGCGGCCACCACCAGCTAGACTGATATCCAATTTATCAATGACAATCATTTCAAACAGGACGCAGACTTGAGAGTTGTATGACGCTACATAATTTGATACAATTTAGAAGCGAGGATCGTCACTTGAAATAGTCGCTGCCAGGTTCTCTACACTGGTATTGAATATACCCCAATGACTACTCGCTGAAATTACATCGCATGTACTAGCAGTAACAATGTCAATCGAATACCACTACGGCGTTTCAAATAAGGGGGTCCCACCATTCTTCTCGTGTCCCTTGTTTGGAAGAACAGGAAGCCGGGGCCAAACCAATGGACAACACCATGATCAAGACACCGACATTTCTTCACACGTCGTGAGTTCTCACCTTGTATAAGGGAAAGGTAGCTCGTGGTCATGTAAGGCGGAATCCCATATCAACTAAGAGCCGAAGAATAGCCACGACCCGCCGCGTGGAGCAGTCATTCCCCGAGATTTTCTTGTTTATGGTCTGTTTCAATGTTAGCGTCAAACTACACGCCACGACAATTTATTTTACTCCCTATCCCGACAGTTCCCCTGCTGCTTCCATGTCAGCTGACTGGAGTTCATTCCACCAATTGTCATGTTTGAATTATGTCATCGCCAGTAGTAGCGAAAAATTGATTTGATTCAATCTAATATTAAAGGACTATTCGACTAGATCCGTGGGCCTCTTGAACGTTAGTTGTCGTCCCCTGTTCCTTCCTATGCGTTAGTCTCTACACCTTTCACTGGTGTGTCGACACCGTTGACGAATTCGAATTACGTCTTCGTTTTCCGGAAAAAACCCCCCGGAACATAATTACGTGGCTTCCAGACCATTTCATCAAAACAATGCTAGTGGGTTCGTCGCCATAAAGGTGCTCGCCAAGGAGACACAGCTAGATGTCAGCTTTGACATTCGCAAGGACGTACAGTACCTCACAATCATGAATCTACTTTACCATCGTCACATCTAACAGCTACAGCAATGAATGAATAGTATGAGCCTGGGGCGTCGCGGCGAACAGTTCGCTGAGAAAGCCAGAGAATAAAACATATTCACGTTCGACGATCAGCCAGCTCGTGAAAAATTGCCCTGAACCCTCTTGGATATTGCAGCGGACGGGTCAACTATAGTCATCTTTCCTGCTTTCTCAGACCTTTCGGACGATGCAAGCCCCTTGATATGGCAAGGGCACACGAGGAGTACAGTCCTCATTGAGGTGATAAAAAATAGTTTAAACTAGAAATCGTGTGGTGGGATTAGGATACAATTGAATGAGGATATGTTTCACTGCCAAGGAGAGACAGCTTACCATGAACCCTCGAGTATGGTTGGGATTCCAGGGAGTCCACGAATGCCACATCCTGCTTCACTTCGTATCTCAGTCATACCGTGGACTGGGGAATGGTCTCACAGTATTCTGGGTTGACGGGTCTTTGATTTGGAATTAAACTCTGGCAAGACTAGGCAGACTAATTCAACAGAGCGTTGATTGAATGAGGTAGGGATAGCTCAGCGTCAATCATTGAATATACTCGAAATCCTCACGTCTTCGTAGAACCACGAAATTCCGGAGGGAGTGTCGACGATTTTATGCCTGTTCCGCTGGTATTCACTCTATACACAGCGGAGAGATCACATTGACAAGCTATTGACATCTTTGGGTTTCACCTTCATATGATACCCCAGTCTCGATCTGTCAGATAGAAGTAATACATCAACTGCAACGAGGTCGTTATTTTATAATATTTCCACCAAGCCACCACTAAACACCAACTTTGATGATGTCGCATCGACATTTATCATGAAAATCGCCCAAAATCTCTCAACATTTGATGGTCAAGATACTTTACTCATTGGCAGGTTTGCGTATATCGTGGAAACCATCTCCCATGTCCGTCAGGAGTGTGGAAGTGACGTTGATCAGAGGCTACTTGTTACAACAGTGCATCGCGCCATCACACCTCATCCTGTTGCCTGCTGATGATAGCCGGAATAGCCAGTAACGACGTTGAGTTAACCAATCCATTCATTCATTCGTGGGTTGCATCCACCCTCGTGTTTTGTGACTAATAATTAAATATATTGTAGGACTAGATATACATATCTCACAGGCAATAATTATTCCCGGACCATTTTTAAACCGAGCCGTGACGACATCGGTAGGAATTCTTGAACCAGTCTAAGACCAGGTCCGGCTTTTGCCACTGTTTGAAGGGAATTCCTGTCCTTTTCGGTCTGGTACTAGTACCGTTTATTGTCGCCGAGAGTGATCCAAATGGTATTCTATTTTTTCCTGCTGCACTGAAGACTATCCCCGCAGTCAATACATTATGATGCATTGCCCCGGCAAGCATCGTATCTTCTGCTCACTTTGTAATGACAATAGCCGATGATCAACTTGGAAATTCATATCAACTCACAGTACCTCATTAATTCCCTGAATGACAATCATTCAAAACGAGAAAATGAATGATGGATGGCGCATCAAACTCAGAGATGGGATGAATGCCCATCATGTGGGACAGAAGAGGGAAAAGGGACTGTCATCCCCAGTCCCAAAAGGGGCCAGCGAGAAAGCAGAAAAAAGGGGACATATAAGCATTCCCAGCATGGTGAATCTGTTTTGAGCCACCGAAGAAAATGGAAATACATGTCGATGTTCGGATTCTCTGGCTGTTCATATATCTGGTATTCATGCCCTATTGATATATTCATTTCAAAATGAAAGCCAAAAAAAGAGAGAGAACTAACCATGTATAATTTCATCTCTGGTTTGATGGTGAGCCCAGTTCTTCCTATCGAGTAAAGAGACCTTGAAATGGGCATATCTGTAATCATCGTTTGTCTTGAGGTCCAGGGTGAGATGTTTATACTGTAGCTTGGCAAGTTCAAAATTCCTGAAATAAATTAAATAGTCAAACTCTGGCAGTTCACTTCAATCAGTAGCTGCAAAAGATGCACCAGGTCCATAGGGTGAATTCACTTGTAGCAAATGCATGCATCATAAAGTGCTTGACAGCAAAAGGAAGTTGCTTCCAGTATTCTCCCTGGGATAGCTTTCCAAGTTCTTCTAGCCTTGAATCTGGACAAAGCTTATTTGACCATTGAACCATTCTGTCCATATCCTGTTTCGTCATCGCTGCAGAGTGTGAATGGCTCCCCTCATTTCCATCACAGCATTTGATGGCGTCAATTGTGCATTCAACTTCTTGAGAATTGGCTGGATTGCCACAACCAATCCCTTTCTCGTGATCCCATCGCCAGGGGCCAGACCATCTTCCATTAGGGTCCCTAATTATATGTACCATACAACATCAGTGATAATACACAGAAGACACTAGTAATTTTTATTTACATACACAGTTTCCCACACCTGTTTGAATGCTGTATGTATCTGCCATGCTGTTGTCACTTTAGTCTTCTGGGTGAAGCACTTGTATGCGATAAACAACCCAAGAACCCAAGGTGAAGCCCAAGTTGGTATGTTGTTGAATGCACCTTCTAGCTCTCCCGGCATCCAGTCAAAACTGTCAAGTTCATCTGCCTCTAAAGGAATTGTGGGGAATTGCTGTTTCCACCAGCTCCTTCAACCATGTTCTCACCTCACGGAGCCGTTGGTCATATTTGATGTTTGTACTTTTCGCAAATCCGTGCTTTTTTATCGAGACGTCTTTGGCCATTTTCAACTCAGCGACGGTCAGTCTTGCCGGCTTTGGCTTTGGCTTTGGCTTGTGTTTTGTGATAATAGAATGGCCACCACATTTCTTCATTGGGGACATCCCTTGGACAAAAGTTATCAAAAGTTACGAAAGTTGAGAAAACGGAGGCAAACCTTACCCTTGTCACTCAACAAACTCATCCCTGAGACAATGGTAGAAGGCACTTTTCAAAGTGGTAATATCAATTGATATATATATTATAGTCTAAGATATGTACATCCAATCTATATTAATTACACAATGCTGTATCTTCTTCAAGCAAAATTGTGTGCAATGATGCGTGCAGGTTTGGCAAGGATTTTGAAGATGGGTCTCACACAGACATGAATCAAAAGGTGGGAAGGGAGGGGGACACAGTAGTATGATAAATGTTCATGGTATAGGTGCTGGAGGTGTGCGAAGATCCTGTGATATGGTGAGGGCTTGCATCTAAAAAGCATCATTTCTGCCGGGCTCACCCATATACGTCAACATCCATCCTGTGAAATATAGCGTGTGCGTCAGGCTCCAAGGTGACGGAGAGAAGGAACAGAGTTTGTATTGTACATTCGAGATCCTCTGACGAGAGTAACAGAGACCCTGACGGCTTTGGTTGTTAGCATTTGACCGACTGGTTGGACATGTCATTTTTGTTTGACATACTGTATTTAGCCCCGAACACGGACCAGGCGAGACATGGGACATGCCATTTTCGTTTGAGGACATCGTTTTGGCGATAGTGATAGTGGTAGTGGTAGTGGTAGTGGTAGTGGTGGGTGGGCGGGGTGTTACGTGCCGCGGACATCGTTAGTGGTGGGCAGGTGGGGTGTTACGGGGTGCCAGGTGTTACAGGCCAGACATTGTTTCGCTTCCATGATAGTGGCGGTGGTGGTGTGATAATGGTGGTGGTGGTGGTGGTGATGGCGGCGGCGGCACGATAGTGGTGGTGGTGGTGGTGGTGGTGGTGGCGGCGGCAGTGGCGCGATAGTGGTGGTAGTGGTGGTGGTGGCGGCGGTGGCGCAATGGTGGTAGTGGTGGTAGTGGCGGTGATGAGCGAGTGGTGGTAGTGGTATGATAGTGGTAGTGGTGTGGTAGTGGTGGTGGTGGTGGTGGTGGTACGCGATAGTGGTAGTGGCGGTGGTGGTGGTGGTATGATAGTGGTAGTGGTGGTGGTGGTGGTGGTGGTGGTACAATAGTGGTGGTGGTGGCAGTGGCGGTGTGATATAGTGGTGGTAGTGGTGGTGGTGGTGGTGGTAGTGGTGGTGGCGGTGCGATAGTGGTAGTGGTGGTAGTGGTGGTGGTGGTGGTGGTCCGATAGTGGTGGTGGTGGTGGTACGATAGTGGTGGTGGTGGTGGTGGTGGTACGATAGTGGTAGTGGTGGTGGTGGTGGTACACAATAGTGGTGGTGGTAGTGGCAGTATAATGGCAGTGGTGGTGTGGTGGTGGTGGTGGTGGTGGTGGCGGTGATACGATAGTGGTGGTGGTGGCGGTGATACGATAGTGGTGGTGGTGGTGGCGGTGATATGATAGTGGTGGTGGTGGTGGTGGCGGTATCTGATAGTGGTAGTGGTGGTGGTGGTGGTGGTGGTGGTGTGATAGTGGTGGTGGTGGGGGCACGACGATAGTGGTAGTGGTGGTGGTGGCGCGATAGTGGTGGTGGTACAAATAGTGGTGGGCGAGTGGTACGTGCCAGACATTGTTTCTCGTGTGAACACCAATAATCCAATAATATACATTTTGCCACTAAAGTGATTATATTTTAGAGGTTGGTAATCATTGAAAGAAATTGTATTTGGGGGAAACAAGTGCACCTTATCCCTGCACAGGTACTGCTTAACTCGGGCCTTAAGGGTGTCATTTCACGGCCCGGTAAGATTGAAAGTTGGACAGGTCTCGATGACGTGGTCTCTTGGAGGAGAGTGGAGATGGGCGATACGAGTACCATTGACAGGTGGGAATGGCCGGGGAGAGAGCCAGAGAGCCAGAGAGCCAGAGAGCCAGAGAGCCAGAGAGCCAGAGAGCCAGAGAGCAAGAGAGCAAGAGAGCAAGAGAGCAAGAGAGCAAGAGAGCAAGAGAGCAAGAGAGCAAGAGAGCAAGAGAGCAAGAGAGCAAGAGAGCAAGAGAGCAAGAGAGCAAGAGAGCAAGAGAGCAAGAGAGCAAGAGAGCAAGAGAGCAAGAGAGCAAGAGAGCAAGAGAGCAAGAGAGCAAGAGAGCGAGAGAGTGGGACCAGATCATTCAGAAGGGGATGAGAGAGATATTTAGGGAAAAGCTTCAAGAACGATGGGGTTGTAATGAACACGGCCATGATTTATGTTATCGGGCCCCTGATGGTGAGGAGCACATACTGCTGTCTGCAAACCATATAGAGGTCTGGGTCGACGAGTTGGTGAGTGAAGTATAATGCTGTGTCCATGGGATCTGTGTCACATGCAGCATATTTCAGTGCCAAGGGGAAACAAGCTACCATGACCCACCGACTGTTGTCAAGATGTCTTGGATATCCGCCAACACGGCATCCAACCTCAGCCCGTATCGCAGTCATGACGATGACTGGGGAATGAGCTCACGGAGTCTTGGGACATCATCAAGTATTGAAATTAGCCCTGGGTATTACTGTGGAGTCAGTTTGGAAAGGGTTGGAATGAAAGTCCTGCAGACTGCAAAGAAAGCTTCGCTGATGGGAAAGCTGACAATATACGGGAAAATAATCAGTCAATTGTCTCACGACAACGGTGCCTTTAGCCAGGTTCTACGCAAGCATCTCACCTTGCCAAGATTGGGAAGACTAGTTCAAGAGAGTGTCGATTTAATGAGGTAGGGATAACTCAGCGTCAATGTTGAATACACTCGAAATACCAACGTCTTTGTAGACCCACATACCCGCCTCAAATTCGGAAACGAGCTTGGATGATTTTATGGGTCCCGATGCCTTCACTTTATATGCAGCGGTGTAGCATATGTCAGACTACCCGGCTTATGACGTGTTTGGCTTGGGCCTTCATGTGGTATCCCGGCGTTCATCCGTCAGATAGAGACGGTTCAACTGGGATTACGTCATCGCTTTACAACGTTTTAGTCAAGTCACCGCTGCACACCAACTTTGAGGAGGTTGCATCAACATTTATCATACACATCGCCCGTTATTCATCAGAATTTGATGGGCGCTTACCCCTTTTCGCCCTTATGAATATCGTGGAAGCGATCTGCGACATGCGTCCACTATCTGTAAAGGAGCTCACGGCGATCAGAGGTTGCATTGAATTCTGGTTACAACCGTGCGTCGTGCCATCACACCATTTCATCCTTCCCACCAAACCCATAACAGAGAAAATCAGACACAACGACTTTACTTTTATGAATATCCTATAAAGCTTCTCGTGTGTTGCATGCACCAAGATGCATGGTTTCGAGATATCGCTGGAGCAGTATTGAGGGTTTTATTGGACGACATAAACATGCATATAGCGTCATTGACACTTCATCTTGACTGGTACACGTCGGACTCACTGTATTGGGGTGTTGACTCCTTGGAAATCTTCTTCAACGACAGCACGCTTCTCACCGATCACATCAACCAGCTGAATGTGGTTTCTTCGTTCATTGTGCCCATCGTACGGTACGTTCACTATATTTTATCTTACATCCACCCACGAAACCTTCCTACCAGTCTCA
This sequence comes from Hysterangium stoloniferum, assembly GCA_015178975.1. NCBI lineage: Eukaryota > Fungi > Basidiomycota > Agaricomycetes > Hysterangiales > Hysterangiaceae > Hysterangium > Hysterangium stoloniferum. Next base: position 80,844 of record WHVD01000245.1, read on the forward strand.
TTCTGACCCACACGAGTCCTAATCGGGATCTCCTTCGGTCTGGTGAGCGAATAATCGCATTGACTCTGAAGCTGATAGCTGGATCTTCCGAGCCCGAATCTGCGTTGACCACAGTGCGCAGCTTCGATATCAACCCCATGCTCGTTTCTCTTCTTCCACATTGTGAGATTATGCGCGGCATTGTTTTGATGAAACAGTTTGAAAACCACATAATTATGTTTCGGGGGGTATTTTCCGGAAAACGAAGACGTAATTCGAATTCTCAACGGTGTCGACACAGCAGTGAAAGGTGTAGAGAATAACGCATGGGAAGGAACAGGGTCGACAACTAACGTTCAAGGCACACGGATCTAGTCAAATGGTTCTTTAATCTTAGATTGAATCAAATGAACTTTTCCCTACTATTCGCAATGAAATAATTCAAACATACCAATTGGTGGAATGAACGCCAGTCAACTGGCATGGAAGCAGCTGGGAACTGTCGGGAAGGGGAGTAAATAAAGCGTCGTGGCGTGGAGTTTGACGCTAACGACTGAAAGATTGAAACAGACCATAAATCAGAAAATCTCGGGGAATGACTGCTCCACGCGGCGGGTCGTGGGTATTCTTCAGCTCGTCGTTGATATGGGATTCCGGATGACATGACCACGAGCTACCTTTCTCTTCTACAAGGTGAAAGCTCACAACATGTGAAGAAATGTCGGTGTCTTGATCATGGTGTTGTCCATTGGTTTGGCCCAGGCTTCCTGTTCTCCCAAACAAAGGACACGAGAAGAGTGGTGGGACCGCCTTCTTTGAGACCCCGTAATGGTATTCCATTCACATTGTTACTGCTAGTATATGCGATGTGATTTCAGAGAGTAGTCATTGGAGTATATTCAACACCAATGTAGAGAACCTCGCAGCGACTATTACAAGTGACTATCTTCGCTTTAAAATTGTATCAAATTATGTAGCTTCATATAACTCTCAAATTCGCGTCCTGTTTGAAATGATTGTCATTGATAAATAGGATATCAGTCTAGCCGCTGGTGGTGGCCGCGAGTGTATTCAATGCATGTATGGCATCAACGCGTGCATCATGCAGAGCGCGCTGTGGCGGCGAAACGTGACTGTATGCGCTCTTATATTTGCTCGGCCTATGGCAGATTTATCATCAAGTTTTCAATGCAAGAAAATTAGTTTAAGGAATTCGCCCAGCACATTGTGGAGGCCCTTGGTGGGAAGATTATGGATCTTGTCAATTGAACATTACTCTGAAGGTATGATGAGCCTGAACAAGACATGCATCGAATTGGGGGTGGGGAGACCTTTTTCAGACCTCCAGTGATACCTTACTTTAAAATGCGGATGTTTGTCTAATTACGGCTAGTGCAATGTATTCAACACATTTATGAGGAGAACTGAGGAGCTCGCGGCGATAATGAAAACTGACTATATAGTTCTTACATAGGTTCAAACCATATATATTTATAACATCTGCAACCCCGGCTGCAATCCTGGTCTGGTTGAGATGTGTCGGTATCATCGAAGAGAAATGATTAGAAAGTGTGTCCAATCGATGGTGTAAGACCTTTGTCAGGGCAACCATGTGCCTTCAACACTGATAGAGGGGTTTAATCGGACCGTACCGACACGAGTGGAAGGTGTGGCGACCACGCAAAGGAAGGAACGCGCGGTGAAATCTAAAGTTTCAAGCGAGTAATTGATTCGTCACATCGAACAGTTCACTGAGCAAGACAGAGAACAAAGTATATTCATGTTCGACGGTCAGCCACCTCCTGACAAATTGCTCTGAACTCCTCTTGCATATTGCAGCAGACGTTTCAATTAGTCATCTTTCTCTCAGACATTTGGGAAGATGCAAGCCCCATGATATGGCAAGGGCACACGAGGAATACCACCCTCATTGAGGCGATAAAAAGTTGTTTAAACTAGAAATCCTGTGGTGGGATGATGATAGAATTGAATACGGATGGCCATTATTCAACCAACAGACGGCTTGAGTTTAATTCTCGCTGCACGACTGTTGTCAAACTGGATGTTTCACTGCCAAGGAGAGACAAATTACCACGACCCCCCGACTATGGTTGGGATGCTAGGGAGTCCACGAACGCCACATCCTGCCTCACCTGGTATCTCAGTCATACCGCGGACTGGGGAATGGTCTCACAGCATCCTGGCTTGACGGGTTCCTGACCCAGAATTACACTCTGGGAAGACTTGGCAGACTAATTCAACAGAGCATTAATTGAATGAGGTATGGATATCTCAGTGTCAATCATTAAATACACTCGAAATACTCACGTCTTCGTAGACCCACGAAATTCCGGAGGAAGCGTCGATTATTTTATCCCTGTTCTGGTGGTGTTCACTCTATGCTATAGACAGCGGAGAGATAACACTGCCAAGCTCCTGGCATCTTTGGGTTTTACCTTCATATGGTGCCCCGGTGTCGATCATCTTGACGATCAAATGTTGATACACTTTGGGCGATTTGTATGATAAATGTCGATACAACATCATCAAAGTTGGTGTTTAGTGCTGGTTTGGCGGAACTATTATAAAATAATAACCTGATTGCAATTACATTACTCATTGGCGGGCTTGTGTATTTCATGGAACCCATCTACCGCGTACGTCAGCAGTGTGTAGACGAAGTCCCGGTGGATACTTGAATTTCTGTTATAACAGTGCATCGCGCCATCACACCTCATCCTGCTAACGAAAACCATTGTCGCCAGAATAGCCAGTCACGACGTTCAGTTAACGAAGATCCTATTCAGCTATTCGTGGGTTGCATCCACTAAGATTTATGGTTTCGACATGTTGCTGGAGCTGTATTCAAGATTATCCTGTGAAGCAATTTCAGAGCGCATACAATCACTTCTTATTATTGATGCAGCTCTGTGCCGAGTCCGTGAGATCGATTATACCTTTGAATTTGTAGGGCTCGTGTTTTGTGACTAATAATTCAATATATTGTAGGACTAGATATATGTATCTCACAGGCAATGGTTATTCCCGGACCATTCTTGACTCGAACCGTGACGACTTCATTAGGAATTCTTGAACCAGTCCAAGAACACGTGCCGCCTTTGCTGACAAAATTTGAACCGAGCTAGAACAGAAAAGGGCAGCGGATGCCCAAACTCAGTCGCTGCCTAGTGGGGCTGTAGGGAAACGACTTTATTTACCTAGAACACAAAAGGGCAGCGGATGCCCAAACTAAGCTACATCAGTTTGCTAGTATATACGAAAGACTGTTCATGTAGAAAAACTCACCTCAGTCGCTGCCTAGTGGGGCTGTAGGGAAACGACTGAGGTTTTACTCCATAGCCTCGCATACATATATAGGCATATGGGTGAAAAGTGCGCTCGTACGATAAGAGGAAAAATGTAAGCGGGTGGTCCAGTCCGATATGCGATCTGGTAGTGTTTCCACGTTTTAGGCGTAAGCATTACCGGTTTTTGTCATTTGCCACACTGTCTTTGAAGGGAATTCCTACCCTTTTCGGACTGGCACTAGCATACCAAAGTTGTATTGTCGTCAAGAGTAATGCAAGTGGTATTCTATTTTTTCTGCTGCACTGAACACTTTCCCCGGAGTCATTACATGATGATGCATTATCCCGGCAAGAATCATATCTTCTGCCCACTTTGTGATAAGAATAACCGATGATCAACTTGAAAATTTGTATCAGGGACAGAAGAGGGACTATCATGGCCAGCCCCAATGGAGCCGGTAAGAAAGCAGAAAAAGGGGACAGACATGCATTCCCGGCATGGTGGATCTGTACGGACCAGACGAACTCCGCCTGCGATCGGTCAAGCTGCGTGAGTCGCAGTAATGGATTACATTGTCATCGTCGCATTGAAGAGCCATGTCCACGGATCAAGAGTATGAGCCTGAGGCGAAATAGTCCACTCGGCAACACAGGTAATGATAAAGCTAGGTGTAAGCAAGTATTGCCTGGCATGGGATTATATATGCAGTTTATTAATACAAAATTTGATGGACACGCCACAATCGAAGATATTCCAAGTTCGACCGTTACGTACCTCAATAAAATCTACTCTGGTCTTACCTTACTCTTTGTATTCTTCAGACATTCTACAAAATTCCACCCGTTTCATGTGACCATTAACCTGAAGACTATCATTGATCCGTGTTTCTTATTGAAAGTTTTGAAAAACTTAAACGGGAAGAGCGCAATCTCGCCGGAGAAAGTCTGAGGTTGACAGCGCCAACTTAAATGCAGCACCCAGTGAGCATCGCTCTGGAGTGCATTCATATATTCCTTGTCGATGCCACTTCTGGAAGGTCAGAAAAGCCGCATTGCAACTCTGACGTTCAATAATGCCAGAAATATTATACTATGGGGTGACAATTGACTAAACTATTATTAACTGCTGTGTGAACCTTCATCAGAAGGCGTAAGAAAGTAGTGAGGTAACTTAGTGCCCGGGGCCTGTATGAGGGGTGAGGGGATGCTATTTACAAAGGCAAGGGTGACAGGCTGTGAGTCCTGTGTAAGCAAGGCCGCAAGGCTGTACCTTGGTGGAATTAACTCCGACTGACTGCGCCATAAACGCTCAGCACCCCTGTCTAATGTAAGTACGACTGCTACCCACCAATGTCTACTTTCAACGAGATGACTCTGGGGAATCACGACTTATCAACGGCTGAGTCCTACATTGAAGACGTTGAGGAACTACCACCCTTAGCTTTCCCAGATGTATTGAGTTCAGAGCAACGGGACCAGATCATTCAGACTGGGATGAGAGAGATATTCAGGGAGAAGCTTCAAGAACGATGGGGTTGTAGCGAACCCGGCCATGCTTTATGTTATCGGGCCCCCGATGGCGAGCAGCACATGCAACTGTCTGCAAACCAAATAGAGATTTGGGTTGACGAGTGGGTGAGTAAAGTATAATGCTATTTCCTGTGATCTGGGTCACATGCTGGGCATTTTAGTGTCAAGGAAAAACGGGCTACCATGACCTACCGAATGTTGTTAAGATATCCACCAACACGACATCCAACCTCAGCCCGTATCGCAGTCATGAGGATGACTGGGGAATGCTCTCACGGATTCTTGAGACATCATCAAGCATTGAAATTAGCCCTGGGTATTACTGTGGAGTCGGTTTGGAAAGGGTTGGGATGAAAGTCCTGCACAGTGCAAAGAAAGCTTCGCTGATGACAAAGCTGACAATATACGGCCAAATAACGAATCAATTGTCTCAAGACAACGGTGCCTTTAGCAAGATTCTACGCAAGCATCTCACCCTGCCAAGATTGGGAAGACTAGTTCAAGAGTGTTGATTTAATGAGGTAGGGATAACTCAGCGTCAACGTTGCATGCACACAAAATACCAACGTCTTTGTAGACCCACATATCCACTTCAAATTCGGAGAAGAGCGATGAGGGTTTTAGATGATTTCTCGATGTCTTCATTTAACGTGTCGTCGAGTAGCAAAGGTCACGCCCAGCTTATGACATATTTGGTTTGGACCTTCCAGCATTGTCCTGGCGTCGATTGGGCAGGTAGAGACGCGTCAACTGCGATGACGTCATCACTTTACAACGTTTTAGTCAAGTCACCGTTGCACACCAACTTGGATGAGGTTGCATCAACATTTATCATACAAATCGCTCGTTATCATGATTTCTCAACCATGATCGGCCTGTTGTATATCGTGGAAGCGATCTGCCAGGTGCGTCAACTATCTGTAGAGGAGCTCACGGCGATCAGAGGGTACATTGAATGCTGGTTACAATCGTGCGTCGCGACATCATAGCATTTTATCCTGCCCACCAAAACCTTAACAGACAAAAACACTCACAACAACTTTATTTGTATCAATATCCTACACTTCTCGTATATTGCATACACCAAGATGCATGGTTTCGAGATTCTGGTAGAGCTGTATTGAACGTTATACTGGATGACATAAACATTCTTATAGCGTCATTGACACAACATAATGATTCGGAGGCATCACGTTCACTGTATTGGAGTATGCGCTCCTTGCAAACCTTCTTCGATGACAGCACGCTTCTCACCGATCACATCAACCAGCTCAATGTGGTTTCTTCGATCATTGTGCCCGTCGTAAGGTACGTTCACACCACCCTACCCTACAGCACTGTCTTACATCCGCCCATGAAATTGTCCTACCAGTCTGGTTTTGATGGAAGCGAGTCCAAATTACCCGCTCTTGGATTGTGCCGAGAAAATCATATCGGTTACTCTGAAGATGATAGCTGGATCCTCCGAACCCGAATCCGCATGTACCACAGTGCGCAGCCTTGATGCCATCTATATTCTCGTTTCTCTCCTTCCACATTGTGACGTAATGCGCGGATCGAGCAATGTTCAAACCATCAGTAACAGCATTGATCGTTTAGATTTGACCGTACGTTCTTTCCTTTGCGTGGTCGCCACTCCTTCCACTCGTGTGTTGGTAGGGTATAATTAGAACTCCATATCAGTGTTGGAAAACATGGGTTCCCTGAAAGGTTTTGCACCATCAAATGGACACACTTGCTAATCATTTCTCTTCAATAATGCGGACACATCTCAATCAAACCAGGAGGAGGAGCCGAATAGCGTCGCCCTTTATTCAAGTCACTTTGCACCCGGGGTTGCAGATCTTATAAAGCTATATGATTAGGGCCTATGTCTGAACGCATATAGCCACTTTGTATTATCGCTGCGACCTCTGCAGTTGTATCCATCCATGTGTTGAATACATTTGGGGCTACCTAGCCTAACATTCGAATCATGAACGAAATATTTTTTAAATAAGATATAACTGAATGTCTGAAAAAGTCCTCCCCATTTTGATACATGTCTCGTGCAGGCTCATCATATCTTCGCCGGTCGGTATTCAATGAACAAGATCCATGATCTTAAAACCGAGGGCCTTCACACCGTGCAAGGCAATTTGTTCGGCGAATTCTTTAAAATAATTCTTTTCCATTGAAAACTTGAAAACAAAGCTGCCATAAGTCGAGCAAACATGAGAGCGCATACAGTCACTTTTCACAATTGCCGCGAGCTCTGCATGTTGCCGTGTTGATACCATAAATGAGTTGAATACACTTGTGGGCACCACCCGTGGCTAGACTACCATCCTATTTATAAATGACAATAATTTCAAACAGAACGTGGACTTGAGAATTGTATGAAGCTACATAATTTGACACATAAAAGAGATAGATGTGCCAGGGCCTGTGGGCTCCAACTAGCGTGAGCAGTGATTCAAGTAGGAGTTGAGAGCGGAAAATGTATTAGATTACTGGGGGGAATCTGAGCTGATTTTCTGACTGCATTGTATGTACAACATCTGCCAGACTAAATAGACCGTGGAATGAATGACATACCAAATCCAGTAATAATGAAACAAAACTAGCAAAATATAAAACGAGAATAGTAAACACCAAATTTGGTGTTAGGAACAGGACAGAATGGAGTGGAGTGTTATGACCAGAAATCCCGCCGGACTCCAGGCACTACCTTATACGCACCCACACCCTATACACACCCACACCCTATACGCACCCACACCCCATACGCACCCACACCCTATATGCACCCACACCCTATACGCACCCACACCCTATACGCACCCATTGTCAGTTTCCCAGAATTCCCGCCAGACTCCGTACGTGAGACTTGTCTACATTAAACTTCGTTACATTGTGTTTCAGTTACCTGAATACCCACCGGACTCCATCCCTGTCTATGTCTGACCTTGTCCCATGCATCAGTCACCAAACGCCACTCAGAAAACCCATCATCCATCTAACAGAGCCCCATTCCCATTTTAGTCAAATGACCTGTTGCGATTTGGACTCCGCTCCCACTCCATTTCCCATTAAGGTTTATGATTTGTCATGATTTGGACTCCGCTCTGTTCTGTCCCATTCCTAATACCAAATTTGGTGTTTACTATTCTCGTTTTATGTTTTTCTAGTTTCATTTCATTATTACTGGACTTGGTATGTCATTCATTCCACGGTCTATTTAGTCTGGCAGATGTTGTACATACAATCCAGTCAGAAAATCGACTTAGATTCCCCCCAGTAATCTAATACATTTTCTGCTCTAAACTCCTACTTGAATCGCACCACTCACACTAGTCAGAGCCCACGGGCTCCAGTGCATCTATCTCTCTTATTTATCTCAACTCATGACCTCTTGACCCATGAACCCACCTGGACTCCCTGGGATTCCTGTCTGCCTGTCTGAAACTGGACAACACGATCTCGCAAGGGCACAGCCTATAAGCTGAAGCCAAATCCTTCTGGATATTCTGCAGGTGTCTCCAGAACCCTGCCGTGTACATACCTTAACACGGAGTCCGAATTGTGACAAATCATAGACCATAACAGGAAATGGAGTGGGAGCGGAGTCCAAATTGTGACAGGTCATTTGACTAAAACAGGAATGGGGCTCTGTTAGAGGGATGATGGGTTTTCCAAGTGGGGTCCAGTGACTGATGCATGGGATGAGGTCGGACATAGACAGGGACGGAGTCCGGTGGGTATTCCAGTGACTGAAACACAATGTAACAAAGTTGAACATAGACAAGTCTGATGTACAGAGTCTGGTGGGAATTCCAGTAAACTGACAATTGGTGCATATAGGGTGCAGGTGCATATACGTTAGTGCCTGGAGTCTGCGGAAATTCCAGTTGTAACAGTACCATCCCTTTATGCTGAAGTCCCAAAGAGGCTCTAGATCTTGATAAGGGTCTTGTTGGCTACGTGCATGTGTCAAAAGTCATGTTGGTTACATACATGTATGTGTCAAAGAGTCAGGTGATCCAGAAGGTAAGGTTCAGACACAACAAGCCTATATAAAAATTTGAAAAAATTAAATTTCTTCTTCTTTATTACTCCCATTTTCGACAAAATGGGTCCAAAGCCAACACCAAGAAGACCCATGCCGACTGCCAGGCCCTCCACAGGCACTCCATATCAGGCACCCCTCAGCGTGGCCCAAATTTTGGTGCAATGAGAGGAACAGCACTGGCTACGTGAGAAAGCAGAGAAGGAGGCCAGGGAGGCCGAGGAGGCCCTGGACAGGGAGTACTAGGTGGCATTGGCCACAGAGGAAGAGGCTGCGAGGCAGAAGAAAAGAGATGAGGAGGAGGCTGCGTGGGTGGCTGTGGAGAAAGTGTGGGTGGCTGCAGACAGGGCTGCAGTTGCTGCAGACAAAGTAAGTCCCAATGTTTCATTTCAACTTGTTGAGTTTAACTGACTTAGTATTTTCAGTGCAAAGTGACAAAGGTCGAATCGGAGTCCGAGGGGAGCTGGAGAGCCACCAAAAGGTAAGCCTCGGGTCCGTGGGAGTGTCTGGGGAACTAACCATATCAACAGAAGGCAAGGAAGGCAGCATCAGTCCGCCCACCGACATGGAATGGCCCACGGTGTTCCTGTTGTAATGACCATAACACTGAATGCAACTGAAAGTCTGGGCAGGGTCTGGGCTGCTACCAATGCATGCACCTCAAAGCGAGGTGCTCTTTGGTTCACGAGCAGGCCACAGGGTCTGGGGCACGGGACATCAGTGTGTGAGATGGGATTTCCAGGTTAGACGAGGTCTTGGGAGTCCAAATTGTGGTGGCAAAGGAACTTTGCAGACTCCGCAAGGAGTTTTGGAAGTTCCTGGTGGAGGATGGTGGCTATATGTATGAAGAGCTGCAGGTCGGGAGTTCTGAGGATGCTGGGTCGGATGAGGATGGGGTTCCCGTGGAGGTCATGGCACTCCCTGAGGAGATGGCTGAGGAGGTGGGGAAAAAACACGATCCCATAAATGTAGACTGAGGAAAATGTAATAAGAATTTAATAATAGTTTTTTTTCTTTTGAATCATAAGAGTAAAACATGAAAAATCATCAAAGTCAAAGTCAAAGGGCAGAGAATCCACTTAGGGACTTGAAAGACATGTCAGAACCTGTAAAAGCAAAGAGAGACATAGGGCAACAGGAAATAATGAAAATGAGTCCAAACATAACATGGGGTCTGTGGAGTGTGGTCAGAGAGAAGATAGTGGTCCAGGTTTGAGTGGGTTAAGCTGTATGAAAGTCAGTAATGATTTCCATGGCATTACCGAGTTCCGTGGCCAAAATCCATGAGGTTTCTTCATCAGTGCCCTCATAACCCACCCACTTGACCAAGTAAAGCAGTTTACAAGTGTGTCGACACTTGTCAATTTTCAAATCTAAATTTGTGAGATTTCAAACTCAGGTTCTCCGTCAATAATGACTGGAGGGGGCAGAGATTGCATGCAATCCAGGATAGTGTTAGCAGTACAAGGTTCTGGCATAGAAACATGAAATACTGGGTGTCCTGTGTGCATGCTATCCGGAAGCCATAGGATCCAAGAGACTGAACCTACTTGGGTGATTATTTCAAACAGACCTAAGTATTTTTCAGAGGGCTTTTTTGATGGACGGGTAGTCCAGAAGAATTGAGCTTTGACAAAAACATGGTCTCCAATCTTGAAGTTGGATGGCGGAATCCAGTGTTTGTCCGCTGAATGTTGATATTGCTCTTGGGTGGACTTTATTGCAGTCCGGAGTTCCTCATGGAGCTCATGGCCATTCTTCAATGCGCTAACTGTTGTCATCGGTGCGGCCAAGATCCATGAAGGTTGGTGTTTACGTATAACTCCGGTGAAGAAAGAAGAAATAGATTTACATCCTTCAGACTCCTCAAATTTGGCATCCCACATATTGTGCCCACCACCTGAGATAATCACGGCAATTAAAACAGTCGATGAAGCACAGGCGGGCCTCATGGTAGGATAGGCGCCATGGTCGCCAGTCTCCTTCGTACCCGTGCATCATTCTTAGTCCATTCAGTTCAAGGCTTTAAACCCATTTCACGCATATTATTGATCACAGTACAAAGGATAAATATGGCCCGGGTCTGCTGTGACACTCCAAATTTTGACGATGGGCAAAGTAAATTGGAATAGTAAAAAGTTAAATGCTGTTGACATTCACCACTAAGGAAATACAAATACGAAAAAGAGACGAAATAATGTGAAGGTCTGATGGGATAACCTTTTCATCGTTTTCTATTCCTTAGTAGCTCAGCCAGGTTCCGAACGTTTAGTGATAATAACTGTAGAAAGAGATTAACGAGTGGAAGAAGATGCAATGCCCCAACAGATATCCCAGACCTGTATAACAGAGCTATCGGCAAATACTAAGCATGAAGAAAACGTACCTTAGTCGACGCGAAGAGAGAATAGACTTAAGTATTAGATGTCAAGAAACCTGAGTATTTATGTCAAATAAAAACAATAGAAAGGAAAAAAAAACCAGATGACAATGCCGGGTAACGCGTTGGTAAGACTGAAAAACACGTGATTCTCATATGCAACTATGACGTGTGCAACACTGCTCTGAACCTTCTCTACGCTCTCAATATTTTACCTTACAGCACTGTCTTATATCCGCCTATGAAACATTCCAACCAGTCTGATTCTGACGCACACCATTCCACATTGGGATCTCCTGGCGAATGGCGAAGGAATAATCGATTTGACTCTGAAGCTGATAGCTGGATCTTCCGAGTCCGTATGTACCACATTGCGCAGCCTTGATGCCATCTCCATTCCCGTTTCTCTCCTTTCGCATTGTGACACAATGCTCGGCTCGACCAATCACCAATCCACGAGTTACCGGCTTGAGCGTTTATATTTCACCGCGCAACCCTTCTTTTGCGTGGTCGCCACACCTTGCACCCGTGTGTCGGTAGGGTTCTAATTAGATCCCCACATCAGTGTTGGAGTAACATGGTTAGCCTGACAAAGGTCTTGCACAATCAATCGGACACATTTCTTATTCGTTCCTCTTGGATAATGCCGAGACATCTCAACCAACCCCATGAGGAGTTCAATAGCATCACTTTTATTTCGCTCACTTCTCAACAACAATTCGCTGCTGATTAACCAGCTGGATTTTTCTCTTCGTTAATGGATTCCTTTTTTTACACTACATTCTCTATTTTCTGTGGTCCAGCATTGTCTTAAATTTGCATATGAAATTACCACACCAATCTAGTTCTGACTCAAATGAGTCCATATTGGCCGCAGTTGTCGGATGGGGAAAGATTAATTGCCATTGCGCTGAAGCCAATAATATCTGGAGCTTCTGACCCGGAATTCGGGTGCAGCGCAGCTCACGATCTCAATACCGTCCCAATTCTTGCTTGTCTCCTTACACAACCAGACGTCAAGACACAATGCACAGTGCATCAACAACCGGGTCACCATTAAGTGTCTTGAACATTTAGTTTACCCCGGCCTCTCTTTCCTCTTGGTGGTGGCCACACATTTCAATGATATATGGGTAGCATCTCCTTCAAACTCTATATCAGAGTTGGAAAAATGCGATTTGATCTGGTGAACTTCCTGCTCAATATTTAGAAACGATTTTCATTGAGATATCGCCGGCATACTTGGAACAAACTAAGAGGAGGATCTCATTGCCTTCATAGTTCGCTTTAAAGGAAGATTAACCATTGCGTTAACCTGCGTAGTTTGAGGGAATCTCAGAGCGCATACAATAACTTGTTATTCTTATTACAACTCTGTTCTGAGTCCCTGATGGACGCTGGTGAGACTACAAATACATCACACAGGCAACAAATGTTCCTGGACCGTTTTTGAACCAGCCTGATACTGGGCCACCGTTGCCATTGTCTTTGAAAGGGATTCCGGTCCTTTTGCATTATACCAAAGTTATATTGTCTAGATTGCCACCAATCACATTCTGAATAAAGATCCTTGTCCATTAGTTATTCAAAAGACAATGGAAATAATATTCTTATTGCCCTCCTACAGCATTGAAGATTATCCCCACAATCATTACATTATGATACATTACCTTGGCAAGCGTCTTACATTCCGCGCAATTTTGATATACCAATGAATATAGAGAAAGTCGGAGAAGAGGGGTGCCAGGCCAGGGAACCTATCTACGCAGGAAACCCAAGATCAGCTGAAACGTTGGTATGGACTCAGAGTAGCTTATTAATTCTCCAACTGACAAATGATCAAATTTGTAGCCCAATGAAATTTACCTTAAGAGCTCTGGTCTTCCTCTCTGCCTTCTTCAGACACTCCACAAAATTCGAGCCGATTGATGTGGCAAGAGTGAAGGAAGAAATAACGTCGCTCACCATTAACCCGACCAGACTAACATTTGCCCTGGGCTTCTCCTTATTGAAAGTGTTGATAAAATTAAACAGGCAGCGCGCACTCCCGCCAGAAACGGTTTGAGGTTGACAACACCAACTTGAAAGCAGCAGGGGAGGGGGTAGGCATAGCTCGGACTGCATTTATATAATTCACGGCAATGCCACATCTCCAAAACCAGACAAGTCATTTTGCTTTCCACTCTGACCCTCAATAACCCCCCTAAATACTATATTATGGGGTGACAATTTTCAGAAATATTATTAGATGCTGTGAGCCGTCAGCGGAAGGCACAAGAAAGCAGTAAGGTAAAAAAATCCACTGCAGCCCAAATAGTTCAAGGAAGGTGAAGCGCTTTTGTTTACAAAGGCAGGGATGACATGCTGTGAATCCTGTGTAAGAACAGCCACAAGTCTGTAGAACACTCCGACTGACTGCACCATAAAATCCCGGCACCCCCTTCTAGTGTAAGTACGACTGCCCCGCACAAATGTCTTCTTTCAATGAGCCCACTCTGGGGAATAACGATGAGGCAACGATTCAGAGCTACCTTGAAGGCGTTGAGGGAGCTACCACCCTTATTTTCCCCAGGTGTATTGAGTTCATAGGAACGGGAGGAGATCATTAAGACGGGAATGAGAGAGATATGGTACAAGATCGTTGGCGATCTGGGGTCCAAACAATGTCCCTTGGTAACTCTTCACGGTGGTCCAGGTGGCAACCACAAATACCCCCTCTTCGTCTCAACGCACGGAATACCTGTCATGACATAGATCTTACACTCATTTGGACACACGTTCTAATCATTTCTCTTCCATAATACCGACACATCTCAACCAAACCAGGAGGAGCCCAATAGTGTTGGCCTTTATTCAACTCATTATGCAGCCGGGGTTGGAGATATTACATCTATATGATTTGAGCCGACGTGAGAAGGCGCATAGCCACTTTGCATTATCCCCGCGATCTCTGCCGTTATCCTCATACATGTGTTAATGCATTTCGGGGCGCTAGTCGTGCCTAGACTAACGTCCGAATCATGAACGACACTTTTTTTGAAATAAGATATCATTCAAGGTCTGAATGAGGCCTCCCCCTCACAACTGCGATACATGTCGCGTTCAGGCTCATCTTACCTCCAGCCAGTGTTCCATAGACACGGTTCATGATCTTAAACGCGAGGGTCGTCACACCGTGTGAGCCACTGTGTTGTGCAAATTCCCCAAAATACTTCTCTTCCATTGAAAAATTGACAATAAGCTACCACTTTCTACGTGGCAAATTCTTCGAGCCTCTGATGCAGAATTGTGTGATGGTTGGTTTTGTTATAATTGAGTAGAGGGTTTTTGTGTAATTTTGTTTTGGGTGAGATCCGTTAGGCTAATGTCCGCCACTTTTTCAAGCTTGTCTGTGGGCTCGATGATGGGAAGTAACACGTGGTGAGACTGCATCCGGATTTCTAACGTGGAGGTTGTCAGCCTAGTCCTCGAACATACCTTGTCAAATCAGAACATGAGACGAGAGGTTGAAGACTTCCAAATCGGGGAGGAAGTGCTTCAGATCTAGTGGGCTTAGACTCAGGGGTTTAGAGTGAATTCAAAAGGTCACTGGCATAACCATGACATGGAAATTCACCGCCATATTATATCTGACCCGGGTTAACGTTAAAATACTCACAAATGGTGAGGGCATGGCGATCTAGTAAGTATGTTGTTGCATGGGGAGAAATGAATTACGAGAATGAGTCTGGTTTGAACCGTAAATATCCCCGACACGTTCGTATATTTTAGGTATTTCCAGTGAAAAGGATATATAGGACATCGGAGGAATTTTTTTCCCGAATTAGGTACTTCCTACATTGATTGGTCCAAATTTGGAAGATCGGCATCACGGATGATGTGACCTTTTGTGACCCGAACCCAAAGAGTTGAGAAAGAATATTGAACCGGAGCTCTGTTATAATTGAAGGGCTATCGCATGCTCCCGATCACAAGAACGACTCAGGCAGTTACATTATACCACAAGGTTACGAGGTACCGATCATGCTTGCAACCATTTCAGTTGCTATGTCCCATATTTTTGCGATATTGCCTACCCTCTCGTTTCTATCCCCTAAACTTCGTATAAGAACAATCAACGTTGACACTATACCTCAGTCGATTCTCACCATGTGTCGACTGAGGTATGTTTCCCATCTATATTTTCTTCTCCCACAAGCAGTATTAACTCATTGTTCGTTCGTATGATAGATATTATATTCGTTACAGGCACTTCATATAATACAGTCGATTCTCACCGTGTGTCGACTGAGATATCATATTCATTACATGTTCATCCCACCACCACATCATCAACCATCTTGCCGACAACAGGGTGACGAACTGATCAATAAGGGTGTAGCTGCGACCGCTGTCCGTAGGGTGCGAATGCTACCCCGCTACCACAACATGTTATACATGATGCATACGATCCGTTCGACGCACGGCTAGCCTCTACGGAGTCTATGTTGCCCTTTCAATTACCCATCTTTCGGGACTGATTCCATCTCTCTCTCTTTTTGTCATAATTTCATGTATAAAAATGTACGCTAAAGACTCTATCACCCAGTTGCCCATGGGCAAAAACGGGAGGTCCGAGCCGATGGGGCCTTCGTGAGGGGGTAGACAGGGAGTCAGGACATGCGTCTGAAGCATGCCATTACAGAGACCTCTAGCGCTCCCTACGCTCTCACAAAAGTAAATATATATTTCGTTGTCCGTATTTCGAGGTGAGTACATAGTTAATTGCTTAGATTGATGGCTGATCGTGACGCTGCACATTTTTAGCAGTATCAACGGAGTCAATGTGAAACATACCCTCCGGATTAACAACGGTTTCTTAGTCCTACACGTCACATATGTGGGTACGTGGTTCTTTCGCTTATGCTTCTTGCTCAACGATCTGATCTCCAGCCGCTATCTGTGACTAATATATTACCCCCAGCGTATGAAACCCTATCTGTCCGCATCCTCGATTCCAAGCGTGGCTATGCAAAGGTTGACAAGAAACGTATCCCCTTTGACAACGCCATTATCTAGGCTGGTCTGGGAAAACACTATATCCTCTCCATGGAGGATCTCTACTCATACATGAGATATTCGCACTTGGCCCGGTCTCAAACAGTTTATTTTCTTTATTACGTCTTGTTCTGTTCAGTGTGTTAAGTTTTGAGACAAGGATATGAAAGGATTGAGTCTGTATATGCGGTTCAGTGAGTGAATAACTTTCACTGAGGTATATGGCGAATTTTGTGTCCTTTTATTTACTTTTTAATTGTTTATGGGAGTCTTTAGGAGAGTAAAAAGGAGAAATTTAGATACTCGAAGTTT